>NPDK01139620.1:0-10684 GCA_013461565.1 Labeo gonius
AAATACTGTACTAAAAGACGTTCATGGATGGTACTCCTTACGCTAAGGATCCATTTGTTAACATGAGCTAACAATGGAAAATATCTTAAACATTTATTGATTTTAGTTTGTGTTAATGCCAACATTTATAATGCATTATTGAAATCAGAAGTTGCGTCTGGTAATATTGTTTAATGAACCCGAGCTAACATGAACTAACGTTAACACAGATTCATAAATATTGTAACAAATGTAGTGTTCATTGTTACCTCGTGTTAGCTGATGCAATAACTAATGTTAACAAATGACACCTTTTATGTCTAAAGTTGCTACCGGTTAATTAGCATGAATCAACAATCATTAAGTGTCACATCCTTTCTTTTAGTAGGCCTACAAACTGGTCAGACCTGTACAAAACCTACTGGAAAGGAAATACAGGACCTAGCAGACCAAGAATTTAGTTCATCTGAAATGCTTTCGTAAACCTATACCTATTTTTGTACTATCTATGAAGCTGAATAATCCACACGCAATGGGAATTATGCAAAATTTTCCCACCTTCTGAAGTCCTGCTGAAGTGAGTCAAGCCCTTCGCATTGGAGCATCCCAATTACGTCGGCTCTGGCTGACCAATCAGCGCTCTAGCCGCCTGTGTGCCGATTCTCGCAACTCTCAAGATCTGCAGCACTGAGCAGCAGAAGCGCTGAAAGACAGAGCGAGCGCAAAGTGACAAGACCTCCCCGTACCGCCACAGAACATCCACAACGTTACGAGACAACAAAAGCCAAAGCAATAGAGGAAATAAGACGAAGAAAAGAAGGAAACGTCCGCTGCTGTTTAACCAGGAATTGCCACTGGATCACATTATACCGGCACATGTAATATCTTGCTCTTGGTGATAATCATATGCGCAGAAGCCGTTCTCTGGCCCCATAGTCACGCGTGCAGAGTGGAGGTTGCGCTTGGAAGTGTACGAAACTTTTTTTTATTATTATTTTGCTTGTGACGTTTTGGAATCAGACTTATTAGACGTCGACTTTCCGTTATACTGTGGATTTTAAAAGCGAAAAAGGAGGACCAATATAGTGTGGATCTTCTCCGCTTTCTTTTCTTTGTTATTCTTTTATTTGACTGTTATTGCTGTTATTTATATTATTATATTCTCCGGAGGAGCGCTAGCGTTCAAGAAGTTCGTTTTAGTGGATTCGACGCAGGTGCTTCGGTCCTGAAGGGCAGAATGGGATTGTTACTTTGACCCACGATATCACACGGTTCATTCATATTCAGCAGCTTCGCTTTTAATTGTTTTGAGAGCCAAAGACTGTTCAGTGACGCCACTGGAATTACAATCATGAACTTTGTTGTCTATTCGATACAGTTATTTTTTGCGGCTCTCCTTCATCTGTCTGCTGTAAAGGTAAGGGCTTTGTAATTTGGTGGCTTTGAAATGAGAGAAATTATGGAAAGATAAAGCATTTTTTATTAATGTGTAAACGGAGGTCAGATTACACGCATGATGACGAAATACATTTGTCCATTACACCATTTATACATCTTTATATATGCTTACCTGAAGTTTCACGTGAGGTTTTCTCCTTAAAAGTTACTGCCTTAAGCAACACTGGTGTTACTGTTATGTCCTATTCTTAGAAATACTGGGATTTGTTCTCAATTAGGCAATGTTTTTATTTATAATCGCAAATTTCCAGTTGAAGCAGTTCTGTCAGACTACGTGCTCCAACGGGAGTTTACATACGGGTTATTCCGTTCTGTTCAATCAATCAGAAAGCAATTTCTTATCAGTAGTACTATCAATACAGACACAACGTTGACTTTCTGCATTTTATTAGTGCTTGCGATGCCTAAAGACTTAAAATACTGCAACCAACCGCTCTCCTGACGAGAATAATGACAAGATATTACCTGAACGCCTTCGTTTCTTTGTCTCCCGCCTAATTAATTCATTTACTTGAGTCGTGATATGGCAACGCACGTATGCTTGATGTCGTTAAACATATTGGTACGAGGTAAACTGGCATCGTTTGCTTGTCTGTTTGTTGGTTAGTCGTCATTGTCCTAACGCAGAATATGAAAAATGTCTGCTCAGATATGAAGCAGATGGTCTCAGAGGCAAACCGGCGAGATTCTCACGCAACACCGAGAGCTGTTGCGCCAGTCCACGCCACCTGCAGTAACGCGACCAACCAGCAACCGTTCACGCACTCTCTCGCCACCGAGACTAATCTGTAGGCGGGAAAAAAGAATAGTCTGAATTGTAGCATGTGAATCATTGGCTGTCTTTGAATGACGAATGAACTGCCTTACTAAGATTTTAGAAGATGAAATTTCAAAAAAGAAAAGAAATATTATAAGAGATTATAAAAATCTACACTTACTTTCTGAAAGCATTCAAACTCCCTTACAAGATTTTGAAAGTCTCTCTGGTTTTTAAGGGTCCGGGGCCCACTAGAGGGCCCCAGGAGCCTGCCAAGGACCACGGGATGACTTAAACTTCTTTAAATTAATTAAATTCTAAAAAGGGTACAGTTTGGGTATATTTGCAATTACAGGGCTTCTTTAGATATACCCACACTGGATCGTGGTTAGACTTAAGGTACTAATATGTGCTCAACAGAGGTAGATAAGGAACAAATACGCATATGTTAAGGGGTACAGCGGGTGTAGTTTTAAAGGAACTGCCCCAGTGACAAGCTGTTGTACACCTTAAAGGTTCAATTTTTATATTTCCTCTAACAGTGCACATATAATTGAAATCATATTTCTTGCTTTTTGTAACCTCAACAGCTGTAGATTTTACGCAAGGACATATGGTTCTTGAAACTAATGGAATCATGCTGTTTATAATCTATTGAGACTGCAAGTCATAAGATAATTAAGATAATTAAAAGCTTGGAAAACAAGAAGTTTATTTACCTTTAGCCTAAATATTGCTGCCTCTGATTATTTTCTTGGCCAAAAGGAGTCAAAAAGGTTGAAAATGACTACTGTAAACTCCTTTCCTAAGACTTATATACTAAGAGTCTAATTCTAGACCATGTGTAGTGTAAAGATCTTTTGGTTGTGCAAAATTCAATTAAATGTTCCCTTTTGAGAGTGTCAACCAACCATTACTATTGGTTTCTTTTAGTGGTGTGTAACATAAGTCAGATATAGCTTGTTTTATGTGTTCTGTGACTTACAGCTGTCACTTTTCTGTCCTGACAGGCTGCCCACATACCCAAAGACGGGGTAAAGAGCAAAAATGATGGTAAGTCATTTTGATGATAAATGTTGAAGTATGTATGATATAAAAGAAAAACGTTTTGGGAATGGGGTTAAGAATCCAGCACCACCTGGAGGATGCATATGCAATGACATTCTCAAGGCAAAGATTAAACAGCAAATGGTTTTATCCCTGTTCTGAGGCAGGTAATAAGACTAAGTAATCCATCCAGTACTGTGTGTTTGCAGTTCTCCTTTGTTTCTCCTTAATCAGTTTAATATCACACTGAGCCTGCACTTATATAAATATTTGCTTGGACACTCCACATTAGGAGTCAGGGCATATATTTCCCACCCTCATTAGCATCGTCAAAGTGAATAATTCATTCCACCCGCAAGCAACCTTGTGTGGAGTCATTGACCATGGTTGTGTTTGTTTATTAACAAAGACCTCATGATTTATTCCTGATTTGTCCTCAAGGTCACAATTATTTGTTAGCAGTGGACCTAGTTGTTTGCATAGAGTCCCTGTTACGTTTTCTGGGGGGACAATCTGCTTCCATTCATAAACACTTTCCCACACTGTAGATCTCCTATGCTAGACAATTTAGCTTTGCATTAAACGAACATTGAATCGTGGTTAGAAGCAGTCAGTTTACATTTACGTAATAAGAAACAGAACCACAGTCTAACTGGCTAAATCAAAGCAGGCTATGTATGACTTTGCACTTTGCTAAATAACGATATGGGATACAAACATCATGGCCATAAACAAAGAAGTGCCATGGTAGGGTGAAATGTGGTTGGTACCACCAACTAATCACTAGCAGTTACTGACTTTATCATGATCAGCATCATGAACACATTCGCGTTTGGTTTTCCCGCATGGCTCTGGGGCACTGACAGATTCATGGGTGGCAGGGAGTGTCACGCAGGGTGGGCTTCTGACGGAGGTCAGGTGTCTGCACTGAAGCCTGGCGCCACACTGCCTGAGGTCACGCTTTTCTCTGGCAGTCTGCGGGTCATGAGGCACTGGGGTCAGAATGAATGATGGGAAGCCAGTTTAAGGAGGTGTACAGATTAGGGTGGACGTGCAAGTGGGGCACATGTGCTCGTGTGTGTGCCTCAACATGTGTGACATGCCTTTTTTGCCCCTTTGGGAACGTGAAGTCCCCAGTGAGCAGAACAGGCCTGTGTGAGGTGTTATGCCATGGATATGACTTTAATGGTGGGCCTTGCTCAGGAAATATTAGTTTTTGTAAAAAATGGAACTTATTTAGTCATTCTAATTTGATTCCAAACCTGTATGCTGTTATGTTCACCATGTAACGCAAAAGGAGAAGAATCTTCATGCCGCTCTTTTCATAGTTACCATGACTGCTGGCTATAAAAAGTAAAAAAAAGGTGCAATAGTAACATTAAATGTAATAATGAATAACACATTAACGTTAAAAGCATAATCAAGTATATTACATGTGGTTTAGTAAATTAGTCAACACATCAACATAAGCATACTTCTTTAAACCACAACAAAAGATTAATAAAACAATGTACTTCAAAGATGAACTTTTAATGTGACATTAATACATGTGCACACAAGTGCACTTAAGTGTGTTAAGAAACAGTCATAAGAGTTGCTTTAATTACATTAATATTATATTTATTATATTATATTTGAACATATAGATGAAAAAAACTTTTAAGATTTGTGCACTTCTACAGGTGCACTTCTTTTTTTTGAAATAGCTTTTATGATAGCTTTGTGTGAGAGACAGGCTCAGTCATGGTCATTATGAACTGTCGTTACATGGAAAAGAGCTGCAGTAAGATTCTTCAAAAATTCTGTTTTTGTGTTTCACAGAAAAAAATAACAGCATACAGGTTTGGATAGACATGACGGTAAGTAAATAATGATAAAACATTACGTGAACCGTACCTGTAACTGTAAAAAAAAAAAAGATTAAAAAAAACGCATCAGTATGATATTGACTGAACTCTCACTTTGCTATATGATATTGACTGAACTCTCACTTTGCTTCCTCTTTAGTGATTCCCTTCATGGACGTGTACAAAAAGAGTGCGTGTAAGACACGAGAGGTGCTGGTAGACATCATTCAGGAGTATCCCGACGAGATCGAGCACACGTACATCCCATCCTGTGTGGTTCTTATGCGCTGTGCAGGCTGCTGCAATGACGAAGCGCTCGAGTGCGTCCCTACAGAGACGCGCAACGTCACCATGGAGGTGAGACTGGTTCAATCCAGCGTGTGCAATCCTTCACCCTGCTTCCTATGACTTCATACTTGCCTAACACGGGGACAGTGAGGCGGTGTTAACTGGCATGTCAGCTATGTTGTTTACCACTCCACACTGTGTTTACACTCCGCTTATGCGGCTGAAGTTGCTCTTGGCCTCAGTTGAGGCCTGGTCTTGTGATTTATTCAACAGTGTGTGAGAAAAAGGAACTAAAAATGACATAAAATACATATAAATAATACAGTTTTTTTTGCATATTCCTGTAGGTACTGCGAGTCAAACAGCGTGTATCACAGCATAATTTTCAACTGAGTTTCACAGAACACACCAAGTGTGAATGCAGGTACGTCTCTAAAACTACGATTAAATGTATCTTCAAGAAAGAGTAAACTGTCCGTTATCCTCAAAGTTTACTCACTTGTTGTTCACTATGCTGTTATTTGTTCTGTGGGAACACAAAATCTTCAGAATTCAGTTCAATGCACATGTGAATTAAAACCTCTGTTTTTGTTTTTGTTTTTGTTTTAGGCAAAAGGTAGAAGTCAAATCAAAGAAAGAAAAGTAAGTTCAGTTTTGTTTTTATATTATTATTATTATTATTGTCAAGCTTTGGGGTGTCAAGCTTTCAGTTGTTAAGAAATCAGATGTTTCTGAACCAGTCAATTTGTCCATTTTGGGATTTGGTTAAGATTCATTTGTTGACAGTGTGGACGGTTCTAGATGGCGCAGGGCGTTTCTAAACACACGGCTAAAAATTGCAATGACTGGGTTGATTGACCGGCGATGAGAAGCAGCCAGCTGGACACTATGCTAGCAGTTAGCACAGTTAGCACTTAGCAGTAAAGCTCAAGTGTTGGAGATGCAGTGTGTCTCTAGCTGCACGCATGGACTGACCAATCAAATTGAGAGCATAACATACTTTTAGGAATGAGTTCCAGTAGGAGCTAGTCATTCAGACTTGATTAGTCAGTGGGTCAGTGTTTATATTATGTATGTGACTCACTGTAAGTGCAGCTTCAACAGTCTTTGCTGTCTGTATGAGAGTGGAGCGAATGACAGCTGAGAGGATGTGGATGAGAAATGAAAGAATGCATATCTACATCACTGCCCGATTCATGCTGCTTGCTTTGTCTTAACTGGTGCATCCCATTTGCTTATTGTTCAGTGGTAGTGCTAGAGTGTTTCACAAGAATTTCGTCTTGTGTGAGAGCACTCTAAATGAACTCAGATGTTCACAGCGCCAGCGCAAGCTTACTTTGTAAACACACAGCACCCCTGAGTTTACTTTATCTTCACTTATATGCAATTCCAAATATAAAGTTCCAAGAAATCCAGCTCACAGTCATCTGGCCACTTATAAATTAAATGAAAAGAAGTATATTCTTAGGTTCACATGTGCACACTTCTGCCGTGTGCAGTTCATCAATCTGCATTCTTAAAAAAAAGAAAATAAATAATAAAAAAAAAGATAATCTTTTATATCAGCTGAACGAAAACTATACAACAAATAAAAAATCAATATTATTTCAGCACAGACTTTCAGTGCTCCCTCTACTGGCCACTAAGTACTAAAAGTTCACAAGCATTGTCCTAGCATTATAAAGACATAAATGAGTACATATTAAATAGAACAAACCATAGAATTATTCATTCCGATGCGTAATTGATTGCTAATTTTGTCGCAAATATATTGTGCGAATATAGAAATCGCCCAGTTTACGACCACAGCCGTCATGACTCCCACAGCACGCCTTGACACACCCACAACCCCGTTTCCCCACAACAAAGCTAATAAGTGAAACACTTGACTGTTCTCACACCCAAACAGTAAAGTCAACTTCCACTAAATGTTACAACAGCCGAATCCCTCCTAATCCTCGGGCGCAAACTCAAGACTCACTGCTTTCAACAGGTATTAATCATGACACAACACCCAAAACAAAACCTGCTTTTCCTTTTATTTGTGCTAGACGTCTTTTTATAGCTAGTGCATCTCTATTTCTGGCAGATTCAACCATTCATATTTTTAATGCTTGCCATTGATGAACATGGCAGTATCATAAAGAAAAAGTAATTATGCAAGTCATTTTGAATAAAAGCATGTGCTGAATGCTGAACGTGTGCCCTCTGAAAAAATCCAAACACCAATATTTCAACAAAAATCTTGCGATGCTTGCATGTTTGTTTCTGAAATATTTTTGGTAATTTGACTTTGCATTCAGCTTAGTTTAGCAAATTTTATCATATTTAATATTATTAAAATATACACAACAAATTCTACCACCTGTAGTAAATTAACTGCAAAGCATAGCCTTGTTCACCTTTTTAAAGACTGGCAA
This sequence comes from Labeo gonius, assembly GCA_013461565.1. NCBI lineage: Eukaryota > Metazoa > Chordata > Actinopteri > Cypriniformes > Cyprinidae > Labeo > Labeo gonius. The sequence goes on from NPDK01139620.1 coordinate 7,797, forward strand.
CATGAATGTGACCAAATATTAAAATAATTACATTTATTAATAGTAATAATCACAATAAACCGTTCACCCACCAAGTTGATTGCGGTAAATCTAAATTTAGAGCGACAAGTCGAGTGTTGAGCTGGTCAGGTGTCGCCAGGCCTCTCTAAGGTTTTACAGCCCATGGTGCTTGTGTAAAAGCCTGGATTGCTCCGTATATATATCTTAAGAGCCCTGACCTGCCGATAACGGATTCTTTTATAGGATCGTTTCAGTTTTTCTTTTGGGGCGAGGCTCTGGCGCTTTATGGCAGCTGTAAGACGGTGTCTGTGAAGACCACCCGCCGCTCTCTTCACACCGCAGTTGCTCAAGTCTGACCCTTGCCTGCTTCCCCACACTAATCATAGTAACAAGTGTCTGTCATTAACCCACTTTTATTTTTAGCCTTTTAAATAGTAGGTGATCCTGAGACTGAGGTTATTGCTGGTTACCGTGAGCGGTTTCACAAACCTCATTTAGTGCTATTGTGTCTTTAGTTCACCTAAAATGAGGCTCACCTTGAAGTTGTTCCAAACCTGTATGAATTTCTTTCTAATAATTAATACAAAAGAAGATTTTTGAAGATTTTGAAGAGTGTGGATAGCCAAACAGTTTCTGGTTCCCATTGACTTCCATGGATTTTTTTTTTACCATACTATGGAAGTCAGTGGGGACCAGCAAATGTCAAAAATATGATTTAATATTGCTGAATAAACCCAGATGTATTGATTTATAATAAGAAATCCTCATTTTATGAGTAAAACAGTAGCAATAGTTAACAATTGCAGTACCTAACAGAAACATCAAAAATACTTCAAAAAATTGTACAAAAAACACGTTTCGTGCATCCACTAAAAACCGAGCCTGACACCACTTGGTCAAATGTCATTTCAAAAATGGCTCAGAAAAGTGAAGTCAGTGTTGATAAAAGCTTCTTTAGCATCTTTGTGCTCTGATATTTTGTCTAATGGAAAGACATTCACGGTTTAAGTGTGATCAAAATGCGGTAGGCGCAGGTCAAGGAATGTTCCCGGTTTAATTGGATGAGCGGCGGCTGTGTGCATTTCTGCACCTATAGGTTAATGTGAGCGTACAGAGATGGATGGGGTTAGCTGAGAGGGCTAAATGAAATCCGTTGGTCATGGGGCTAAGCGCCGGCTCTCTACGTGTCGTCTCTCTCAGCACGTAGGCAAGCGCTCATGCGGGGGGCGGGGAGCCCGGCGACTCTCGCTTCTGATTCACAAGCTCAAGTTCAGCTCCTTGTACTTCAATCCTTACCTCTAAGCATCTCACACACACACACACACACACATGCAATGGCTCAGTTCCTTCAGCTGCTTATTTGGACTGTAGCGTCTGCCATTGATTCCTCATGAGGACTGTCTGTGACGCGCTGCTCCTCGCTTTAATTAGATTAATGTCACAATAGGAAAATTTCTGTAGCGTATTCTAATACCAATGGATTTTAACAATTCTCAGTATACATTTTGATACCACAGCTGAATATTACTTATTTAAAATGCTAAATATTAATAAAATATTTTAAAAAAGGTTCAACACAGTGGCTTGTAGCCTTTGCATTACCATTCAAAATTCGGGGGTTGGTAATTTTTGTTGTGTTTTTAAAATTTCTTAATGCATTTTGAAAGTTTATACTCACCAAGGCTGCATTTATTTGATCAAAAATACAGTAAAATAGTTAAATATTACTACAACTTAAAGTAACTATTTTCTATTGTAATATATTTTAAAATGTAATTTATTTTTGTGATCGAAGCTGAATTTTCAGCATTATAACTCTGATCTTCAGTGTCACATAATCATTTTCTTATAATTATCAATGTTGTAAACAGTTGTGCTGCTTTATATTTTAGAAAAAGAAATCTTTTGCAACATTATAAATGTCTTTACTGTCACTTTTGGTCAATTTTTTTTTCTTTAAAAAACTTGGGACAGTAGTGTAAGTAAATATCAAATTAGTATTTTTTAAAACTTATTTTCAATTTAAATGAATTATTAATTAAAACAATAAAACATATTAAAAAGTATTGCTTACTACAATTTTGATTATTATTATTACTATTTGTTTAAATTAGTATCAAATTGATACCAAAGTATTTTGACATCCCTAGTGCTGATTGATCTTTCTCAGCATGACTGTCCGCAGCTTCATTTAGACATCCTTTTCTTGCGTTATTTTCCTGTTTTGCAGAAAACCCAGAGTGGGGAGGGTTAAAAGCCGAAAGAGAGCAAGAGAGGGAGATTTGGGCGATCTCAGCGCCTCGGCTCACCTGCGCTCAAGCAGTATTTTGCTCTCAGTTGTTGGCTTTATTTTAGGGCAGCTTGTTTGCTCTTTGTAATCTCACTTGTCTTGTCGGCTTAAAGCCCCAGTCTGCATTTATTTGTACTCAAATTCACACTGTTGGCCCACGGCCCGCAAAGAGGAAAGCAACCAAAGGTAAATAAACAGAGGTTGCATGGCTGTCTCTGTCATTATCGTACTAATGTGCCGCCACAGCTGGGATGACACCATGCTCATGTGATCCCTCACCTGTATTTCGGCCCCTTTGATGTTCCTGAGAACAGCAGCTTGAATCTCTCGCCTGTAGATGAGCTCGTCTTTACTACACTGAAAACAGTGAAATGACTCTGTCATTTATTTAAAGTGCACTTGTATATTGGCGTGATTGAAAATCTAGTTTAAACCTTTTTGTTCAGTTTAAGACAAATAACACTCCCATAGAAAACAAATACATAAATAAAAAATAAAAATAGTATTTTGTGTATGTCGATGTGCAGAATACATACTGGCTAGTCTTTTTTTATTCTGTATTATCTTTTTTTTTAGTGCATAAAAGAAAATATAATGC
>NPDK01140195.1:0-10867 GCA_013461565.1 Labeo gonius
ATTTATGACCTGGGCTGCCATGTACACACCCCCATAAAATAAAATACAGGTGTAAACGAGCGTGCATCTGTGGAGAGACACACACACACACACACACGCCACAAAAACACAGTAACGCCATCACAGAGATAAAAAGAGACAAACATATCAAACGAGATGAATGTCCAGGGAGACTATTGCAAACAACAGCACTGAAAACAACCCTTTGAGACGAAACTAAAGGAGCAAGGCCACTCGCAACTGTGTGCGAGTATCCAGGCGCATGCATGACCACCCTCTGTCATATCCGTTTTCATTAAGTCATGACATTCAGAAAGGCCACAAATTCCTCGGTGGGAGGGGACGGCGGAGAGATGGCCGAAAACAAACAACAACCCGACACAATTTACTCACTCTCATCTAAAGCGGATAATTACTTTCCCTATGCAAAAAAGACGTGGCTTACAGGGGGGAAAAACGCCTATTTGGACACATACTGTGCGAAAAGGCGCCCTGAAGCGAATCGTGGATCATTTATACATGGTCAGCTGAATGAAGGATGAATATATTTGTAAATTTAGCCATGAATTCGTAATTACAGACCTTCAGAGGCTTGACAAAACAGCTTAAATCCATTAGTGTCAGTGATTTCTGATTGGTTAATGGGTGGTCTTTAAAATAGGCGTCGGTGGTAAAAATCGAGCGTATGCAAGGGTTAACATGCGAGAGAGTGGTGACATGCGTGCGCAAACCCGTAGTCGCACACACACAGGCGAATAGTTAGGGCCCTGTATTAGACAGCTGTCAGCACCCTCTGATTTGGTGTGTCAGAGCTTTGACATTTTGACAGGCACTGAGACGGACTGCTAAACTCTGAGAGCAGCACGCCGGCATTCTACAGGGCAATCACAATGCGAGGGCCCGTCGGAGGTCTGTTATTAAAGCGTCTGTGACATCGTCACCGTTAGACCCGTCTGCTAATGGCAGACTGGTTGCGTGGTGGGTGCGGGGGGTCCTTCTTAGTTTGACCCGTTTGGCCAGGGGTGGTTTTGGCAACGCCTGACAGTAATAACAGGGAGCGAAGAGCCACTTAATATGGTGTTGAAAGTTCTGCAGGAAAGTGAGTGACTGAGGGAAAATTCTGTTTAAAAAAAGTTTCATCTTGTTTCAACTTAGAACTTCATAGGGAAAATATTAGAATCTGTACAATGTGTAATAATACTGGCCGCCAATTCAAACAGAAAGAGAGAGAGAAAGACAGAGAGAGCAAGAGAGGCTCTGTTCTTAAATCTAGTGAGCTAAGCATCTTAAGTAAACTTAACATTAGCATATTCTTAAGATAACAGCCATTTTCTAAGCAGAGAATCCAGAAAATAATACACTGGTAAATGTGGACACGTTAGCATTCTGCTAAGCTAACAACAACACTTTCATAAGTAGTCGCATTAGCAAATCCCAGGCGCAATTTAAAAGGTTTATTGTGCATTATCAATCAATAATTAACCAAGGTTTTACTACAAATAAAAAACATGGTTACTATAGTTAAACCATGGTTTATATGGTATATGGTTTAATAACTACAAGTTAACCACGGTTTTGCTATACTAACCATATAGTTTAACCATGGTATTTGTAGTAAAACTACAAGTTAACCACGGTTTTGCTATACTAACCATATAGTTTAACCATGGTATTTGTTGTACGACTCTGGCTATTCAAATGGTAATCAATATGCCTAAAAAACATGGTTACTACACTTTTACTACAGTAAAACCAAAGTTATTTTTTGTAAGGGAGTAACTAAGTTCCCTTATGAAAATTAACTATGGTTTTACTACAGATAAACCCCATAAACATGTTTACTATAGTTAAACCATGATAACTACAAATTAACCATGGTTTTGCTACACTAACCATATAGTTTAACCATAGTAAGACTGTAGCTATACAAATGCTTAAAAAACATGGTTAATACAGTTTTACTATAGTAAAACCATGGTTAATTTTAATAAGCAAATAGTTCAGTTCCAAACTAAGGAGCTTTATAGTTTGTTAACGTCAAATTTGTACGTTCAAAGTTTAACAAACCGGAATTTGATGCGATACCCAGACTCAACTTACAGTTGACTATCATTTTTACATTAGCATGTTGCTAAGCTAACAGCACAACACTCTAACGAACAAAACAAAACAAAACAAAAAAACAAAACAAAAAACACAAAAACTGGGTAAAATAGTACATTTTAATTAGACTGGACTGTTTATATAGATACTTTGTGGTATTTGTGAATCAAATATTTTTGTATCAACATCATATCTTTCAACATTTTGCTGACTTTGAGTTTTACATTAGCATGATGCTAATTAAGCTAACAGCACAGCACTAATGAACAAAACAAAAACAAAACTAGGTGAAATTGTTCATTTAATTAGACAGAACTATTTAGATACTTAGTGGTACTGAGTGAAATATTTTCGTATCGTCATATATTGTATATCGTTCACTGTTTTATTAAAAAGCTGCTAAGCTAACAATAACAATCCAATAAATAAGCAAAAATAGTTTTTGCTTTAATTAGACATAACTATTTTTATTAATGCTATGTAATGAATTATATTTAGAACAGACATTTCTTACTGCATTGTATGCCATCCCTTATGAAAATTAACCATGGTTTTACTACAAATAAAACCAAAAAACCATATACTTAAACCATGGTAACTACAAATTAACCATGGTTTTGTTATTCTAACCATAGTTTAAGCATGGTATTTGTAGTATAACTCTGATTTTACAAATGGTATTATGGCATTATGAAATTGTCGTCTTCTCAGAAAGTTAAGGATGACCATTAGAAATCATCTTTTGGAACAACTTTTGCAGCAGGACTGCACCCTACATAGGCAGCTCACTATGATTTGGAACAGAGCAGAGATAGAGAGAGGAAGAGTGAGACTGAGAGAGAGAGAGAGAGAGAGAGAGAGAGAGAGAGAAGACAAGGGTACAGTACCTCCATGGTTTGAGACTGATGCATGGCTTTGATTGCATTCTGTGCCATAGCCCTGGTAGAAAACGTGACAAACGCACATCCTGCAGGAGGGAGGGGAGGGACGTGGGTGGGAGGGAGGAGAGGAGAGGAAGGAGGAGAGACGAGAGAGAAACAAAACAAGACAAAAGGGTTGGACAGGTTGTTATAAAGCCAAAAAACAAAGATCGTACAAAGAACACAGCAGACAACAGTGCTATACAGTTGCTAGAATAGAACAATCAACATTCAACATTCAGCTTCAGATAAACATTCAACATTCAACATCTCAAAATACACACTCAACAAAATGTCAGCAATGGAATCAGTTCTTTAGTTTCATTCGGTGTGATGGCTTGGAAACCAGAGTATGGGGTTAAAGTGTGTGGCTAGTTTCATCACACACAAACACACACACACTGTTTCTAAGTGTAGTGTTACTGTGATACCAAAACTGTAATAGTTAATACCAATTCCAGTGAAATTTCACAATTCCCAGTTTCAGTTTTGAAACCACAAAAAAACTAACATGAAAACTCAACATTATTTATTTAAAAACGTAAACACTAATATAAATAATAAATTAAAGGTATTGAACTTTTTGAAGCTTGAAAATTCTGTTAAACTTATATATCGAACTTAAATATCCTAGCTCTTCCAAGCTTTATAATAGCAGTGAATGGGTGTTGAGATTTTGAAGCCCAAAAAAGTGCATCCACCAATCATAAAAAGTACTCCACATGACTCCAGGTGTTAATAAAGACCTTCTGAGTGTAATCAATGCGTTTGTGTAAGAAAATTTCCATATTTAAAACTTTATAAACCATAATCTCTAGCATAGTGGTGTTGCAGTGGATGACGTAGATGCAGCATTCACATCAGAGGCCTTTATTTACCCCTTGGAGCCATGTGAAGCACTTTTTATGATGGATGGATGCACTTTATTTTGTTTTAAAATCTCAACAGCCATTCACTGCCATTATAAAGTTTGGAAGACCCAAGATATTTTTTAATATAACTCCAACTGTATTTTTCTGAAAGAAGAAAGTCATTAAACCTAGAATGGTTTGAGGTTGAGCAAATGATGGGGTAATTTTCATTTTTTGGATGATCTGTTTCTTTAATTCTTCAAATTATTAATGGAAATATTGAGCAAACAAAGAAACAAATCAAGAGCAGTGAGTGATTTTCTCTTTTTTTCCCCTTATCATTATTACTGTTTATTAATATTAGCAAAACAGTGGCACATCTCATAAGCTTTACAGAATTTAAACTGCAAGGCACAGTATTTTCACCCAAAATGATTTTAATACTAACTTCGTGCTGAAGTATCTGTATTATTGATATCCCCACCAACCCTGATTCATTAATATTCCGTCTGTTCATAAATATGTACAAACACACCCAATTTCTTGCTTTTTAAACAACTGTAATCTAGGCGAACAATCCCTGGAGGGGGAAAAGTGTGCGTTTCGGGAGAGCTTGCAATGGCATCTGGGACAAGAAGTCTTGGAACCGAAGCGATGCAAGCGGGAGCCAGAAGAACAGGCCATATGGAGGCATGCTGGGGGAAAACGCAGCCCTGTTTGAAGAGCTCTACTCTACTGTGCAGTCCAGCACATTTATACATATGGAGGACACACACATGCTCGCATGCATGGACAGTCTAGTTAATGGGTTAACTACTTCTCACACGTCTACATAAGCGGATACGCTGAGATAGGAGGGAAAGAATGGAGGAGAGGAAAGAACAAAAGACTTGGCGTCCTGGCTTTTCGTAAATGGCTCCTTTTAAATTTGGAAACTCTATTTACAATGTGATGTGTGTCCAAGTGTTGTTGGCCAGGATAACATGGACATGCTGGGCAATTTCATATTACTATCTCTCTTTTCCTACTGTGACATTCTTATGCTGCCATAGAGGATGATGGGAAATGGAGTTTTCACACAACCTGTAAGATCTTAAACTGGCTTTTTCGTTATTTGTCATCCACGGTACATAATTAGCGTACAAAATACAGTACAATCAACATTCACAATTGCATATGATAAGCACCACCATATTTCCACCTTGATTCTTTAAGAAAATCTTAAATGTCCCGAGCACATAGTGGCACATAAATAGTCAATGACATCCAAAAATAAATAGAATAAAATATAAAATGAAATAATCCAGTTGCACACTTAAGAAGTTGACTTTTATATGTCACGTGTCACATGGTGTAACGTGGTGTAACCGAGTAAAATAAAATTTTTCCTATATTAATCATTGAAAAAAAAAAGTAAATATATAAATATTTTTAAGGTAAACACTATTGCTTTTACAAATACCAAGACTATTCAAAATTCACAAATATTATTTTTGTATTTGGGGAGTCGCACCACATGACATTTCGCAATATGAACTAACCATGTTCTGTCATAAAATGTATATTTTTATATTTAATTATAATTTGATGTTTTAACATTTAATGTTAGCATTTAATATTTTTTTAAAATCCATTTAAAAATATTTACATTTAGAAATGAAAAGACGCCCCACACAGAAGAAATGTATTCACTGCATATTAAGTAATGTATTTCTTACTAAAATTAAATGACTGCAAAAAAAGGAGCATCATATTATTTTACTTGAAATAAAGTCAGCAATAATTCCACCCTGCAATGCAGAGTTACGACCACACGGTTGCGCTGTATATCTGCTGGCACCGTCTACCTGCTCAGGCGGCCATACCTTTCTTCTCTCTTTCTCATTAGCATCTTTCTCTTCACTATCGCTCTGATACAACCTCCTTTCTGTCTTCAGAGCTGGTGAATGTGGCCCCGGCGAACCGGAGCATCGCCACGAGTGAAAGCGGAATGAAAGGCTGTTTATTTTTAGAGTTGTTTAATTAGCCTCATCATTAAAGCATTTTTGGACACTCTGAGGGTGATATTTGTGGGCGCTGGCAGGGTGCGAAACTCTGGAGAAAGCGTCTCGTGGGGGAGAAACGCGGAAAAAAACTTTCTCTTTCAACTCTCGAAGTCCTCGTTTTTGCTGACCTACGACTGCACAGTTCGTTCACGGTTCGAACCAACTATGATCTGTTGAGAGAAGAAGCTGTTAACGAGGAGACCGAATGAAAGAATTTCCAAGGAAAGCGATTAATTATTCTTATTACCGAGCCCTGAGGAATACTTGACGGCGATTGGTCAATCGCAGCGTTCTGGGGTCAATTTCTTTTGGAGTAATGAGCGCAGTCAACCGATTTCCTCTGCTAGTTTCTTATTTTTCTTAAACGAATGAGTACATTTTACCTCAAATATGTCAAAGTTGTGGCAAAAAACAATGCAATTACCTGCCAGTGTCATCGAAAGGGAATAAACGAGGGAGACGGTGCGATATGAAGGGATAGAGAGCGCAAAAGATGAAAGTTTTTTGAAGAAAGTGGGGTAGCTCCCAGGGCACCGCGCTCACATGTGGCCTGATCTATATTTTATTAATAGTGAAGTTCAATGATGATTGATAGACCGCTTTAATAGCAGCACGCGAGCTCTTTTAAAGTCATCCTAGTCTGTGGGATTTACCGTACACCTTCTTTGCGTACACATTTGCTCCTCTATTTATTCATCCAATCCTTTTTTATGGGAGGGGGTGGTAGTTTCTCTCATAGAAGCTTTTCAAATATATCTCCAACCACGAGCTCAGGGAATAAAGTTAATCTCCTGTGGAATTAAAATATTCATGAGGACAGGAGGAGAAGACGGAAAATAAGGACTGCGGAGGAGTAACGGAGGATGGAGGGACGACTAGAGGAGTGGATGAGGAGGATAAACGAGTGATAAAAGACGGCTGTGTGCGAAAGCAGGGCATTGTGGGAAGATGGAGGTAGAGCGTAATCATGTAGCACACACATTCCCATGATTCTGGAGGAAACTGAACATCCTCACACACACTGTGAAAGACTGACTTTGCTAAATAATAGATCTTAATGGCTTGATGGTAAAACCATTAACTAGTATCTCTTAGCTGCTCCATAGAATTCCATTGTAAGTGTAATTAAATCAGTTTTCGGTGAGATAAATATTAACGTTCAATGTGAATCCGCAATGGATCTTAACTTGAATATCCCTTTAATGAAGTACAAAAAGCAAACAAGCATTGTAATATATCAAACATGCTCAAAATGGTTGTAATTCTACTCTTTTGTTAGATTTCTTTGCAAGTCCACATATAAAATTTGTTTGATAAACATTTTACCCCATTCTTTGTAACTAAACAGGCTGATTTGACACTTTTAAGGCCTCTATATTTAAATAAACCTTTATGATTAGCTCACATAGCCAGACTAAATGATTTGAAAGGCCAAGGACCGCCCATATGACTGACAGCTAAAACAACCAATCACGTTTCGTTTTGTGTCGCGTCATGTTTAGTGGTGTGGAAATGCCCCCACAACAACAGTCTAGTGTGTAAAACATTACATATTTCACATATTTTTGAAAATCCAACATTTAGTTGATCCTGATAAGCGCTCATTGTAACAGTTGTAAAAAAAAGTTAAACCAATCCGATGATGACTTCGAAATTACAACAGTGTTTTTAATTTTGTATGCCATATGCATTAGAAATTCAGGCAGCGGTTTATGGGAGTGACGTCTGAGGCTGAGACTATGATTGGCTAAATGTCAAACTGCTATAGTTCCAACCCGATAATGTGAGAGATATATACGATTTCGTCAGTGCCGACTGCTACGGCGTCCCGAGTTTCGAATCCCTGTCCCGATCCCACCCCCCTCTCTCTGTCCCACTTTGTTTCCTGTCACATGCTTTTTTAGGGGGGAAAAAAAAAATCACCCATAACCCCACCCCTAAACATAAACATCAGTACGATAGTAAAAAATGAGATTATACAAAGTTGTATAAATTACGTAACAATTCGCCAAAACGTACAATAGTTACGAACTGCCCTACGAGTTCACACTGTTGTTTGTGAGGGCAGCACAAGCTGCTGAATAATTAAGCAGCTTGTGCTTGGTGGGCGGACATATGTTAATGAGCTTATAGCTGTGATGTCACAGTTGTGATGTCTAGTCAGTTCACATAAAAAGTAAATTTCTACATGAACCGAAATAATCACCGCCAGTCAGATCAACTTTTTTGTTTACTATTTAGCTACAGGAAAAGCTTTACTGGACTAATGAGGTTTCAATGTGGGCATGGCTACACAGTATTACCTGGTTAGCTCGGAGTGTTCGTTTCGCATTTGCGCTGAAAATTATGAATTAAACATTCTTATTTTAAAAGAGCAAAAAAATCCTGTTTTCCCTCACATGTTCCCTTAAAAATGTCAAATGTAAATGTTGACCAATGGGGATTCAATATGGGTGTGGCTACACAGTGTTACCTGGTTAGCTCACAGTGTTAGTTTCACAATTGTGTTAAAAAAATTTTAAGTAACCATCAACCCTATGTTAAAATGGCAAGAGAAATACTGTTTTCCATCACATGTTTCTTTTGACAATGTAAAAAGTAGATGTTGATGGGCGGCCATATGTTAATGAGCTTATGGTTGTAATGTCACAGTTGTGATGTCCAGTCCGTTCACATAAGTAAAATTCTGCATGAACCAAAATAATCACCACCAGTCAGAACAATTTTTTGTTTACTATTTAGCTACATGGAAAGCATTACTGGACCAATGAGGTTTCAATGTGCACGTGGCTATACAGTGTTACCTGGTTAGCTCACAGTGTTTCATATTTGCGCTGAAAATTTTGAAAGTGTGTGCTTTTTTCAGGCTTCTGATTGGCCAACATGGCTTTATGGTTAGGGTTATAACACCACCTGTTGGTTTGGCATGCTCTTGAACAATTTAACACTTCATAGCGTGTTTTTGCATTTTCAGATTTTTTTTTTAGAGCCTTTTATCCTGGACACATCCTGGCCAGGATTTGTTTTGGCTTTGTTTTCTTTGTTTTTATACTTGCTGAAGATAAAAAAAATGCTGGGTTATTTTTTTAACCCAAAAAGTCAGGGCACGGCAAATTATAAGTTTGTATACATTTTATGTTGTTTATAAAGTCTTTACTGTCCTGTAAATTATATTATTTTACGCAACACTACATAAGGACAGTCAGCTGCGTCAGCAGCGGTCACTTCGCATGATGGAAACACCTTTTGCCTTACATTCACTAAAATGTTGTATTGTATGTTTGTCTTGTATTTTGTCCATGTGTTCTTGCTTAATAATAAACATAAATCTTTTGATTATTGCTGTTGCCTCTAATAATTCTGTGTGTATTTTAAAACTTCCAGTCCATTTTAAGCCAACAATATAATTTTTAAACAATAGTTGACTTAAATATTATATAACCCAGCATGTTATTGTAAAAACATTTAACACAAAATAACCCAGCATGTTTTCTGTCCGATATTTACTCAGCACTGGGTTGCCAAATAACCCAAGTTGGGTTGTTTTTAACCCAACATTTTTTTAGAGTGCACATATTAGGTGTGTTTGACTTGAAGTGGTGCTGCGCAGACCGATCAGTGTTCGACATCAAAGTACTGCAAGTCGTCTGCTCTCTATAGCTCTTACGGTACTTTGATGTCATACACCGATCGGTGTAAGATCAGCGCAAACAAAGCCAAAGCCTAGATATTTTAGGCAATATAGAAAATCTGGCCAGGAAGTGTACAGGAAACTAGCATGTATAGTCACCCTATTTAAACGAAAGAGGAAAAATTGTCTATGAAAATACCATGTATGTGTGGACTAGGCTTAGAGAGCAAGAAAAAATCCTGTTTTCCATCATATGTTTCCTTTAAAAATGTAAAAATGAATACAGTATGTGCACGTTTCTCACCTCGGCTGAGTCCGTCTGGTCCCCTCAAGATGCGACACTCCTCGATCTGTCCGAAAGGAGAGAACATGACCCGGATGTCGTTCTCGTTGCATTTCTTCGACACCATGCCAATAAACAGCTTTCTGTCCTCCACCGCTAAAAAGGGTGTAGAAAACAAATGTGACCAACGTGTGGTAAAAAAAAGACGTTACGGCTACACGTGATCAATGTCTCATTAGCACATCAAGCCCAGACACACACAACTGCAAATGTTCACTTGGTTCTCTTTGATCTTTTCTTTCAATGACCTGAGCGCTCTCTTTTGCCCGTAATCTGTCTCTGCTGCCTTCTAGTCCTCCAGGGAAGATCCTATTTACGAGCTCCGTGGCCGTAATTATGATGTGATGTGTGTTTATGTTCAAAATAAAATGGATGCGTAGGGCAATTTTATTTTTATTTCTCTCCTTTTCAGTTCACCATAAAGACAGGGAGCTCTTTAGCGCTAATGCACCGAAATGAAGAGGGAAAAGTGCATTAGGTGTGTAACTGATGCTTTATTTATGTATTTTATCATTCTTGTGCTGCCACAGAGAATGATGGGAAATGAAGTTTTATTGCTCACCTCATTAACCGGCTAAATGAGTAGTGTTTTCTGGCAAGCTATATTGCTATTTTTCATCAACAGTAGATAAAATAATCCACAAATATCATGGGAATTTGATTTAGCATTCAGTTGCTTGTAAGACTATAAAACTCAATTTAACATTACAATATAATCTTGGAATATGTATAAAAAATTAATTTCCTACTTAAATAAATCACAACTTCATAACCCTATTGTAATTTTAAATCTAGACTTTGTGTATTAATCATAGACCTTCTATAATGAAACATTTGACTAATTTCAAAGACTTTAAAACATGTTTATGTATGTTATGTATATTTATTTACAAATATATGTGTGAATTCTGACAAATTTTTAGCCCATATGGAATACTGCACAAATATCCATGAATAAATTATAAATACACATA
>NPDK01140387.1:0-16783 GCA_013461565.1 Labeo gonius
ATTTCAACCCTTTCCAACAATGACTGTGATTTTGACATCCATCTTTTGACACTGAGGACAACTGAGGGACAACAATTACAGAAGGTTCAGATGCTCACTGATGCTCCAGAAGGGAAAACCATGCATTAAGAGACGGGGGTGAAAACTTTTGAACAGAATGAAGATTTTTTTTATTTTTAGATTTTTAGATTTTTCTTACATTTTTTCTTATTTTGCTTAAATTAAATGTCATATTGCCCTTCAAATGCTACAGAAGAGACTTACAAGTTTCCCAGACAACAAAATAAGTTAAATTTATCCTGATCTTTAAATTCAAAAAGTTTTCATCCCCTAGCTCTTAATGCATTGTGTGTCCTTCTTGGAGCATCAGTGATTGTTTGAACCTTCTGTAATAACTGCATGTGAGTCCCTCAGCTGTCCTCAGTGTGAAAAGATCAATCTCAAAATCATACAGTGGTTGGAAAGGGTTCAAATACACAAATGCTGAAAAAGCAAAGAATTTGTGGGACCTGGAGGATCATTCAGGTAACAACATAGTATTAACAATCAAGTGTATGTAAACTTTTGAACAGGGTAATTTTTTTTATAAATTCAACTATTATTTTCTCCTGTGGACTATATGTAAACGTCTTTTATATGAAATATCTTATTCAGGTCAGTGCTAAAACAACAACAACAACAACATGTGTTTTGCATGATCCCTCTGATTCTGGTTAAAAAAATTTGCATTTTGCAACTTTTGACCTCAACTGTATATACATTAACATGTTACATATATAAAAACCAAGACAGATTTTATATATTTCTCACCTGTAATGTTTCCCTGTCTAGCCCTGGATGACCTGGACAGTGCGGTGGATGACAGAGACAGTGACTACAGGAGTGAGACGAGCAGTAGTTTACCTCCTCGCTACCACACTACAGCCCAGCCCAACTCTTCACTTCACCAGTATCCCATGGGGCCACGCTTTCAGCAGCACATGGATTCCTGTGCTGACTCTTTGCACAGCTTTGAATTTGACTATAGGGATCACCATGCAAGCAGGTACATTCAGATGCATCCATACAGTACTATGCATCTTTGTGTACAACCACACTAGTTTTAACAACACTTTTAGCACTGAAAGTAAAGTTTTTTTGTATCTTAAACTCAGCTGTGAAATGGAAATTTGTATACATGGTTCCAGATCATTCTTGTTTGTTATGCTTGCAATTTGAGAATGGATTTCTAGTCTTTTAGACTTGTTATTTGCATAAAAGAAAGAAACTGAAATGTGGTTTTCTGAGATTGTGGTTAATCAGAGTCTCATGCGTGGCCCAGTACAGAGCTAATCCAGATAATTCTTTTGCATCAGATCCCTTTAAAAAATACAGAGACTGTATTTCTTGTGATCATTAAGTTATGGCTGAAATGACATTAGTGTGTAATTTATGCATATCCTACCAGCTGTATGCATAATTTGTATGGTTGTAAGCTGTGCAACCATACTTTCTAATAGTGAGGTGAAAGGCATTAAATGGTATTTTGACTTCATATTTTTGGTAATGCGCTTACATTGTTTTGTTTCATCTTAATAGTGCATCTCTATTATCATGTTCTTGCTTTCAACAGCTTTTATCTCTTATGTTGAAATGCATTTTTTTCTCTTTCTTTCCCCCTCCTTTTTTATCCTCCTCCATCCTTTTTAATCTCTGCTAGAGTTCCTAGTCATAGGGGTAGAGTTAGGATTGTCCCAGTAGATTCAGGCATGGGTGTGGAGGATTGGGAGGTCAAATACAAACTACAGGGTAAAAGTACCCTGGGTGAGTTCCTTGATAGAGAAGAACAGGCATGGATTGAGGAACATGACAGACAAAATGATCTCGTTCATACTGAAAAGGTTTACCACGATCCTATAGTCAACCAGTTGTCTCCAATCATAAACAAAAATGCTTCATTAAATGCAGCTTACCCAGAAGGCTATGCCACTATTGACCGAAGGCGAAGGAAAAAAATACGGGACCCAGGAGGGCTGGAGCAAGCCGGAGCAGAACATTTCCCACCCGATCTTGCATTTCTCCGTCAAAAACGAAGCGAGCTTGTATTACGTCAAGTGAAAGAAATGGAAGAAGCTGATGAAAACATGATGCCATGCCTGAAACCATACAAAAACGGCTTACTCTACAAAACTAGAATGTGGGCCAAAAATAAGCTAGAAAACACACTGGAGAATTACGTCGCATATCAAGAGGAAGAAGCAGCTAGACAAAGGGAAGATGTTGGGTTTGATTCTGAGGGCTCAGATGAGCTACAGTATTCCATTGGCTCTGAGGAGGAGTTGGAGGAAATGACCTCTTTAGCTAAGGCACTCAGGGCTGAGGAGAGGAAGAATTATAGCCACTTTGGATATTTCTCAACATATGGTGGCCAAACTGAGAGGCTACAAGGTTACCGTGATAAGAAGAGTGGAAAGGGTAAAATTGGTGGATGGGCTCCAGAGGTCATGCTGTCTCCTGTTGAGGAACCTAGTGATGAATATGTTGATCCTATAGATGAGCTGCAGTGCCTGGTTGAAACTGTTTCAGAATATCTAGCTGAAAAAGAAGAGGAGATAAGTAAATATGGATCCTTGCCAAAGTCCAACAAATCAAGGCTGTCATCTCAGGGTAGTGCAAAAGCAGAATCTGTTGGAGATGAGCAAGGTATCACCTCTAAGGAAGTGAAAGATAAACCCGTAGATGCCAAAGAAAGAAATTCAAGTGGTGCTTCTGACCACGGAGTGGCAGGGGTGAAGTATGCCATGAGTTCATTATTTAGCTCTTTAACCGATAAAGTTGTATCGAGCTCAAAACCAGTTGGGTCTAAGCCTGTTGAGCAATCAGAGACGCCAAGTAATGTTCCTGCTAGTTCTGGGATTTCAAAATTGTTTTCCTTCATGCCAAAGTCTGCAAGTCCCACACCAGTAGCTGTGGTATCCCCTACACAGGGTGATAGGAAGTTTTCAATGCCATCTATTTTGCCTTTCCAGCCATCAGATATCAAGTTACAAGGGGTGGACCAGTCAACTCAACCAATCAGAAATGAGCCTAACAAATACAGTGGTGTCACAGTTCACAACGAGGCTTCATCCTCTGTGAATTCAGTATTGGGAAAGGGGAACATTTTCAATGGAGAAAGTCTTGTGAATGGAACAGATGGAATTTATACACACAAGAATATCAATGTGGGGCAAATGCAGCCAGGTGATCAGTCCAGAGTTTTGAATCGCAATACAATACAAAATGCTTATCAAGTCGATGACTGTGAACAACTTAAAACTCTTAAAAATACTTTGTATAATGTAAATGGTGAGAAGACACACACTGAGACTATAACACAAAAAGCTGCTGAAGGGTCAGGATTTTTCAGTCCTTTTAAGAAATCTCTTAGTTCACTAATCTCACCTGGACCTCCAGTGCCTCCTCAGGCTCAAACGCAGACAGTTTTTCCTGTCTTCAGATCAGCAGAAGACATTAGGTTAGACAAACCTTCAGACCAGTCCTCCCTTATAAAACAACCTTTTGTCTCCTCTGAAAATGTGTCTGTCCAACAACCTCCAAAGGCAGAAGGTGGGCTGTTTTCTGGATTGTTTAAGTTTGCATCTGGTGAGGATTCAAGTGCATCCAAAGGTGTGCCACAAAACTCAGTTAAGATGGATCAAACTCCTCCTTCCCCGAACAGAATTACAGGTGTACTTCCATCTTCAGTTCATGACAGTGCAAAATCAACAACACAGAACCTTAAAGAACCTGAGGCATCTGCTAAGGGGAACACAGAAACAGGCTGGTTTTCTAGTCTTTTTAAGACAGCACCAACTGAAGATCTGCAGCCTGTTGCTCCACATACCCAAAGGCCTAATATTCAGAACTCTCCACTTCCTCCAGGGTCAAATCAGAATGTACCTAGGATGCAACATCAGAATCCATCATCTGCTAAAGACCAAATGCAGTTTAGACACCAGCATCCTGGTCCAACTGAAGTCCCACATGTTACAGAGCAAAAAGCATCTCAACATGAACATCAGGGCCTGTTTTCTGGTTTGTTTAAATCAGCTGCCTCTGATACATCAGGTACCCAAGCATCTACTAATCAAACACAACAAGGAGGTTTGCTCTCAGGATTCATGAAACTTGCTTCTACAGGTGACATGACCACTGCAGGTACTCAACCCAATCAGTCACAACAAAGGACTCAGTCTGTTCAAATAATAAATCAACAAACCCAACCTCATACCAAACAAAGTGCATCTAATCCACATTTCTCAGGGCGGGTAAATGTTTCATCCTCAGAAAATAAGTCGACTCATAGACCCACTCAACAAAAAGACTTTCAGCAACCGTCAACAATTCCAAGTGCCCCACCTCAACAGGGAAGTGTTTTATCTGGCCTTTTCAGATTTGCCTCCACTGACAAGGTTTCAGACAGTCAGACAAAGATCTCCCAGGAGCAACAAGAATCATTAAGTGCAAGTGCCCGTCAAGATCCAATACAGCATAATGCTGAGAGACAGAACTGCAACCAACTTCCGCAGCCCAGAGTCCAAAATCAGCAAACAGAGCAATATCAGAAAGGTGTACAAGATGACCCTAGACAAGGTGGATCCCATCAAGGATCTTCTCAACAAGATGGCTTTCTGTCTGGCCTTTTCAAGTTTGCCTCCTCAGATGTTTCTGTCTCTCAATCAACATCACAAACACCGGCATCTAACAATCAGTTGACTCCGCTCCAGCCAAAAACAAATGTGATGGGACAAAGCCTACCATCTCAAGAACAAAAAACCCAGTCAGGTGGTCTCTTCTCTGGTATTTTCAAAACACCTTCCACTGAGTCACAGGAACTGAATGCACCACCTGTTACACAGGAAAACAAGGAACATTCTTGTTTGCAGCAGTCAGCTGTGACAAAACAAAGTTCTCCTGCAGCAAAGCAAGATTCATCATCTCAGTCAGGAATTTTGTCTGGTCTTTTCAATAAACTCACATCCTCATTTGAAGATGTTTCACCAAACAGCCAGAATTCATCTCAGCAGAAACAGGAGCAGCAACACATACCAACTCAACAAGGTCAACCAAATAGGCAGTTACCTCAAATACCGTCTCAGAATCAACATGCACCACAAAACCAAAAGCCCTCTACTCAGCAAGGTTTCTTATCTGGAATATTAACCAGGAATGCAACAGATATTTCCCCTGCCAGAGCAGAGAATGTGGTTATGGAAGGATCACATTTGAAGGTCAACTCTTTAGGACTTCTGAGACGCAAGGTGTCTGACCCAAATAATGTGCCAAACATCTGTGACACAGAGAGCCTTGATTTGAGAACACCAGCAAGTTTTGCAAGGTCACAGCAGAATCATGGATCATACACATCTAATAGTACTGGCAATTTACCCCTGCTTTATACCTCACAAAACTTTTTGCTCTCAAGCCAAATAAGAAACCCTTCATACAGCACTGAAAATCTTAGTAGCCTCCCTCTTGTTCACTCGTCTCAAGCAGTAATGTCACAGGAATATTTGAGGCAGAGTTATCCAGCCTTACATAGTATATCTGAACAATATGCCTACCCACAAGTCTCTTCTTCATATGCATTGGAACTTAGTTCCAATGATGAACACTCATGGATCCAGGAATCTATTCTGTGGCAACAGCTGAATGATCAGTCTTTGGGCTGCTATCTTGACGGACATGGAAATATAGCTAGCAGTGAAAACCGTCAATCTTCTCAGTGTCTAAATAACATAACCAAGGATGTTAATCAACAATATTGTCCTACTCCGCCGTCGATGAGATTCAACACCTACCAAGGAGAGAGCAATAATCAACCAGAGTATTCCAAAGATATTCATCATAGTTCTATGAGACCGAGATTGTGGAATAGTCATAACAGTTTGGATGTAGTTGGTAGCCAAGAGTTTGAAGGCGTATTGAATTTGAGCATGAAGAATAATGGTAAATTAGGAAAGTGGAACTCATTTAGTGCAGATAGTTGTTACAGTCTAAACAGTATTTCATATCATGAGGGATATTATGAGGAAGCACCTCCACATTTGTCTTACTCAGCCAATGGGCAGTATATATATCAAGGCACATCAGAAATTTCTAGTCAACCTGGGAATAATGGAAGCTATGTTAATGTAGCTGCATCTCCCAATCATTGGAACTACTCTTCAACAAGCAACATTGATATGGAACAACAGAAGTATCTTGAGGAGTCGGAGTGGTATCAGCAATGGCTTTCACTTTTGGACCAAGGGATGTGGTGGCCAGCAGATGATGGAGATTGTGGATATTTTGTCTACACAGATTATGAGTACATTTATGCTCTACTGACAGATGTCTCTGGCCAGTATGTCTATGCATGTGCTCCTGAACAAGAGTGGGGGAATACAGGGGACTTCTATCCTGATGCCTGGATGTACAATGAGATGGTTAAAGTTTGTGGATTTAAGATTCCTCTCTACAATGAAGATGAGCTCCTTTGGATTCCAGGGCAAGACCAAAGTGAAGCTGAACTTCTGACTGCGCCACTTGATTTGTCGGCAGCCTATAGAAAAGGTAACCAAATCATGAATCTGAACCTAGAGCGTTTCTCTCAGATGTTTGAGGATTCTATCCTTAATCAAAGACAGCAAGCTTTGGATTTTTCCACTTATCAATTTAACAAGGTTAAGATGGATACAAAACAACAGCTTCAGAACAACTATGGGTATGGGAGTCCTACTCAGGAAGCTGTTGACCTCTCATATTATGGTGGCAACCACAATAGTGCAAATCTCAATAGCAGAGGAATCAAAGAACTGCTATCCCAGAAGCTTTCAATTTCCTTTGGTGCAACCCCAACCACAAATTTACCTACCACGGGTGTCTACAGCTGCTATCAGCCACAACAGAGGCGACGTTCTTCCACTGGAGTGCAAGTAAAGCATATAGATGATGTTTCAGATGAGGAGTGGAGAAAGAGAGTACAGCCAGGAGAGGAGCAGCCAAATCGATCCATTAAGAAAATATCCTCTTTTCTATCCTCAATTGTTGGCAAAAGTTCTGATTCCGAATCAACCAAAAATACAACTGTCTCAAGGTCACATAATGTCAAAGATGCTTCATACACAGGACAAATTCAAAATAAATTTACTAATGCCTCTGAAACTCGACTTGGTGATCAGCAAGCCAAAAACATCATCTCAACAGGTTTTCAGAGTCTTAAATCAAAGATCATAAAGGATGATTCCTCCTGTGCAGCAACTCAGTCAGAGAGTACAAATCAGTTGGCATCCAAACCAATTTCAACAACATCTGGTGTTTCACTATCATCACCAATACCGTCCACAACTCCTCTAGGTGCATCCACTTTAAGCTCATCTCAGAAACCCAAACTGGCTAGACAAGCCACAATGTCACAACAGTCCTCTGTTTCTTCAACATCAGTTGGTTCTACTACTTCAACTTCAAGAGACTACTCAAGCGTAACCTCCAAATTGGCCTCTCCAGAAGTTTCCCAGCCAGTAGATACACATGGTGGAAAACCATCTGAGCAGTCTGGTGGGTTTTTAAACTTGTTCAAGACAGCAGTGGGAATAGAAGAGGTAAAGTCAGATCCCTCTAAATCTCAGTCTGTATCTAGACAATCAGAGCACGATGGATCTGCTTCTGCTGGCAGAAAAGATTCAATAACAAATCAAGACAAACCTGGAAAGCCTAGCCTTTTTGGGTCAATTAGTGATATTTTTAAAGTAGAAAGTCCTTCTAACACACCACCAAAGACAAATCTGTATCATCCTCCCTCACACATGCAGTCAACTTCTACAATTAATGATGTAAACAAAGACAGCTGCCAAACAAAAACAATGCCTAAAGCAATTCAGAAACAACAAACAGAAAGTACCTCTGGACAAGTTGGTCAGTCTGAGTTACCTAGTGTATCACAGTCATTTCAGGGAAGGAGTGTTTCAGTATCTCAGATATTTTCCCCTGATGCTAACAAGGTACCAACACCAGGGAGATCTCAAACTATGCCACCAACTGGGGAGACAAAACCAGAAGCCCCCTCAAAGCAGTCTGGTGGCTTGTTTGGTTTCTCTGTTGGGGATATGTTCTCTGGGAACACAGCCTCTAAAGAGGAAGGTAAAGGTCTGCTGTCCCTATTTGGTGGTTCTAGTCAACCACAAGCTCCATCTCAAACTGGATCTGCCTCTCCTCAAGAACTAATGGATGGAGCATCTGCAAAAGAGCCGCTTGGCAAAAACATCCTAAATTTGTTTGGAGGTTCCAGCACTCAACAGACTTCACCATCTGTATCATCAAGTCAAATGCACACACCAGGATCTGCTCCTCCCAAAGAGACTCAAGGTCTAAATTTATTTTCTGTGTTCAGTGGCACTACACAGCAATCTTCAACACAGCTAGGTTCTGGTAATCAAAAGCAAACACAAGGCACTGTACCTCCAAAAGAAACATCTGCCATGGGTTTACTCTCTATGATTAGTGGTTCCAGCTCTCAGCAGACTTCACCTGGATCTGGAGCTGATCCACCAAAAGATACACCAGTATCAGGATTGCTTTCTATGTTCAGTGGCCCTAATCAAAATCAGGCACCACAACCACGCTCTACCACACAGCCTGCACCCCAAGGGAATGGGCAACAAAAAGAGCCCATGGGTAAAAGTTTATTTTCTATGTTTGGTGGTTCAGGGCAACAACCTTCACAGCAGGCTGGATCAATTTTTGGTGGTATACTAGGCGGATCTTCAAGCTCTACTGAAAGTCCAGCAAAAGGTTTATTCTCTATGTTTGGAGCACAAAGCCCACAACCACCAACCACCAGAGCTCCAGGCACTGTCCCTACTAATGAGCAGACAGTTAAACATACTTCTTCATTGGATGGGTCTAACTCCCAACAAACTCTACCACGATCTGTCTCTTCTCCTGCAAAAGGAGCAGCCCTTGCAAAGGAACCAACTAATGACAGTCCAGCAAAGGGTTTAGTTTCAGGGTCTGGAATAGCCAGCCACCCAACAGCTTTACAGGAAGGCCTGGCCCCTGATTCTGTTGTCCCATTGAAGGAGACTTCAATAAATGAAATACCCTCCTTGTCTAGTGGACCTAGCCCTCAGCAATCCCCACAACAACCAGATTCAGCATCAACTTCTGTTTCCCTTGATAGTCAAGAGCCAATGGAGCCACAAAGTAAAGACTCGACCACTGAACAAATGCCACAGTCAGGATCTTCTCAACCCTCCTCACTTCTGAGTGGGTTGCTAAATCTCAGTGGAGCTATACTTCATCCAAGTGAGACAACAGTTAAACCAAGCTGTGATCCAACTGTATCAGCACCAAAAGCCCCACAAGAAGTATTGACAGCTGTTGATGGTAAATTGGCGTCTTCTGAATCTAGCAAGTCACCAGCACACCAGGAAGAGTCTTCTGCTCAGGGTGCAGTGCCACCAAAAGAAGGAGCGACCTCAGGCTTGTTGTCAATGTTTTCTGGGTCAGGTTCTCAAAATGCTCCTTCTCAGACTGGATCTATACTTGGCGGAATTTTCCCTGGTGCCTCAGGATCAAAGGAAATTCCTGGCAAGAATCTGTTTTCTATGTTTTCTGGACCAAGTTCACAACCTAGTGCAGGTAATGCAGGACCTAAAGTTGAGAGTAGCAGTCCAGGGGCTTCTACCTTTAATGAGTTACCAGGAAAAGGCTTATTCTCTGTGTTTGGTGGATCAAGTCCACAACAGGCCACTCCTCAGACTTCATCACTTTTAGGAGGTCTTCTATCTGGAGTTGCTTCCAAAGATGCTCCAGGAAAAGGTTTTCTTTCTATGTTCGGTGGGCCTGATTCAACACCTTCACCTAGTCAAACAAAACCAACATCAAAACCATCTGAAAATGAGGGGCTTTCGAAGGTTGCATCATTATTCTCTCGAGGGGATGCCACTGAGGATAATAAATCTAAGACTGCAGGCTTTAGCCTGTCAAATTTGGGCTTCATGGAGGAGAAGAAATCAGGACCCCAGAATGAGGACTCCAAGCATTCTATTCCTTTGGCCGATCAAGAAAAATCAGCAGCCTCCATGGCTCCAGCTTCTGCTGATGTTGCTGACAAAAGCTCAGATCACATTACTGAGACAGTTGCTGCTGAAGGGAGTAAGCTAGATGTTACCATAAACAGTTCTAGTTTGCATGGAGATGCCTTGTCAAAGGATACTGATTCAAACTTAGAGCAGAGTACAAAAACAGAAATTCAGATTACAGATCACCAGCCTGAGCATATAAAACCGACTGATTCAACAGAGCCCAATGCCTCTGGCTCTGAGGGACTTCCTAAACCTCCTGAACAACAGAAATCTGTCATAGACTCATCAGCGGAAGCAGTCAGTGGCTTTATGTCTAAACTGTTTAGCGGTGCCAGTTCAGCAGCAAATTCATCAGGAGGTGTCTCCTCACAAACACAAACAACCACAGAAAAAAACTCTCTCTTTGGCCTTCCAAGTAGCTTACCTACGGAATCCATAAAAAATGACTTTTTTAGTATGTTTAAGTCACCAGAAACACCCAAAGCAGCTGATGTAACACAATCTGTTCCCTCTGCTCCTCAATCTCTTCAGTCAGCCCAAGATCAAAATGCGCATAAAGATTCACTATTATCTTCTGGGGATGCTACGGTGTCTGGAGACAAAGATGAAAAAAATAAAGTAGAAGCCCTTTTGCCTGTGAAGGAAATGTCTGCTAATGATACTTCCAGTAATTTAACAGTTGCAAGTGTAGATCCCAGCTGCCATCCAGGTGAAACCATTGTTAAGGAGCCTACTGAGGGTGAAGTAATACACAAGAAAACCATTGTCATTGTTTCTGAACCTGAAGCAAAGGATACAGACAAATCAACATTTGCAATAGACAGTAGCTCAAAAATAGCTCAAAATCCTCCATCAACAGAACCTTCTCAGTCCATATTTGGCATGCCAAGTTTAACAGCACCCAAGTTTGGTTTCATGGCTGGAGCTGCAGATGCTGGAAAGTCTTTTGGATCTTTCTTTTCTTCACCACCCTCAATACCAAACACAGAAAGTGGCAAGCTTCTTTCTGGACTTAAGTCATTTTCAGCAGGACTGTTTCAAGAGGAGAAGCTAAAAGAAGAAACGCCAGCATCTTTGTTTGGAGCAAAATTGGGTTTTCCATGGCAGAAAGAAACTACAGAACCTCCTAAACAACAAAGACCTCCTGTTGTTACGACTCAGCCTAAAGCTCAGAAGAAAGAAGTTCACTTTGAGGATAGTACAACTGCTGTAATAGGGCATGACAAGTTAATGCCACAGGAAGATAATGGTGAAATCACACCGCTTGTTGATGTTAAACAAGTTGTTTTAAATTCTGCGGTCCAAAAGAAAGAATTTATTGAAGTTGTTCCAATTTCTGAAGTTCAAAAGAAAGAATTTGTTGAAGTTGTTCCAATTTCTGAAGTCCAAAAGAAAGAAATTGTTGTCTCAGAAAATGACACAGATAAACCCCACCTCAGTTCATCCACTCCTGATCCTCCTCTTCAAAAAGAATTGGAAATCCATACCCAGACCCCATCTGCAGATGCCTCGTCAGGATTTCAGCAGGAAAAGAAGGATCTTTTGATTCCAAAAAGGCTAGTAGCAGCATAATAAATGGTTTCATAAACCATTTATGTTGCACTAAGTTTACATGCACAGTCATTATTCTATCCAAAAACTCAATTTGTTTATTTCATGGTGTTTATTTAGCAGTTTCTGGACTTTGGTCTCTGCGACAAAATCATTATTAGAACAGGACTTCTAGTAGTGCTCATGCAAATCTGCTAAAGACCACAAAACCTTAAAAAATTTAAAAACTAAAAGTAATTCTAAGGTATGCCATCTGAAATATTCAAACTCAAAAGTTAGGGGCTCATTTTAATCGGAATATCTTAATATGCCGAATAAGAATATTAATGTGCATGTAAACACTCATTGACTTTAGTTTTAGCTTTAGTTTACGAAAATGGTGGCTTTCCCAATGTGTGAGTTGTTTCTTCTCAGTGCTATGTGACTTTTGTACAGTAACTGTGCTTTGGTTCCTTGTAACTTTTAATATATTTCCCTTAGCTATGTGTAGCATTTACTGTGTTTCTTGCTAAATGGATGTAGTTTTAATAATCTCAGTGACTGTAACTCACTGGTTGCTATCTTTCTTTGTTTCCTTTCTTTTAAAAAACACTAGCCCTGTGGACTCCAGTCGTTTTGGATCTTCAGGGAACCTCAGCCAAGCTAGTTCTCAGCTCAGTGAGACTGGTCAGGAAAGTGCTCCCTGTTCAGAGTTAGAGGAGTCCTATCATTCCTACCACAGTACCGGCTATCGACCATCCAGAAATGGGCATCACCCTACCAATGGACATACTTCCTGGGGAGAAGATGAGGGATTGAAATCTTCCCAGGAAAACGGAAAGGGTGTAAGCAGCACCGTAAAAAAGGAAGTGGTTACTCAAGTGGACAAAATGCCTGATAAAACTGCCAAAGGGTAACAATATTGTACTGGCTTACAGGGATTTTTCCAGTTTACATTCGGGATGATGAATGTTAAATTTTTATACAATGTTTCATTTTTCTAGCTTCAGGGATGATGGAACTCCTTTGCCATTCTCTCCATCCCGATTGCGTTGGCTTAAGGCAATCAACAAAGTGAGAGTTCAGCTTAAGGAGGTATAGTAGGGAGCTCATACCCTCCATCTCCTTTGTCTTTTCCTTCTTCAGTTTCACACTCCAGATCAAACACTACCACATATCTTTTTTCCTATAAACCTGCATCAGTTATCAACATCTTATCAATCAAAATTATCACTTGAATGCTTTAAAGTAGGTAAGTATGAATTGCACAACCCCAATCAGCTCATTCATGAACATCTGTTTTGGATTGGTTGAGTTTCACCATTTAAGATTTAAACCTGCGATATGTACGTTTTTAAGACTTTGGTTGGTTGTTGGTTGGTTGAAATATGGAGATAGTAAATTCATCAGTGCAATTAAAGTGGTAGTATTCCATAATGGTAGTGTATCAGCTAGGCAAAGCATGCTGGATTCTCAGCCTAGACCTCACAGCCTTAATCTGCAAGGGCCAAGGTCAGACTCTGAAGAGTTGCTGTCTGATATTGCTGATAAAGTCTCAGGGAGTAATTACACATTGAGCGGCAGGGAGCTAGAGATAGCATGTGTCTTGAAGAGTATTTAATGACTAGTTGAAATAAATTGGGGACTTGACTTTTAAAGTTTACAAAGTAACAGTGCATGGCTATTGTTTATGCCTAATTATCAAAGTAGAGGAATACAATATGTTAAAGATGTAAATACAGCATGTTGATTTACAATGTACACTACCAACCAAAAGTTTTTGAACCGTAAGATTAACATTAGATGTTTTTAAAGAAGTCTCTTCTGCTCATCAAGCATGCATTTATTGAATCCAAAATACAGCAAAAACAGTAAAAATGTTTTATATTTTTACTGTTTAAAATAATAGTATAACATGATCCTTCAGAAATCATTCTAATATTCTGATTTGCT
This sequence comes from Labeo gonius, assembly GCA_013461565.1. Lineage (NCBI taxonomy): Eukaryota > Metazoa > Chordata > Actinopteri > Cypriniformes > Cyprinidae > Labeo > Labeo gonius. The sequence continues at coordinate 13,572 of NPDK01140387.1, forward strand.
GCTCAAAAAAGTTATTATTATTATTATTATTATTATTATTATTATTAATAGAAAGTTTAGAAGAACAACATTTATCTGAAATAAAAAGCTTTTGTAACATTAAAAAATGTCTCTATCATCAACATTTTTTGAATGATAAAGTGTATAATGTTACAAAGACTTTTTATTTCAGATAAATGCTGATCTTTGGATCTTTCTATTCATCAAATAATTCTGAAAATATGTACTCAACTGTTTTTAATAATAATAATAAAAATAAATTCTTATTATCATAGAAATGTTTTTAGAACAGCAAATCAGAATATTAAAATGATTAGCTTTGATCACAGGAATAAATTATTTTTAGAAATGTATTCAAATAGAAAGTAGTTATTTTAAATAGTACAAATATTTCACAGTATTACTTTTTTTGCTGTATTTTGTATCAAATAAATGTAGGCTTGGTGAGCAAAGAGACTTCTTAAAAAACATTAAAAATCTTACAGTTCAAAAACCTTTGACTGGTAGTGTATATTAGGTGGCCTTAACTACAATATAATTAAATCATTTGATACAATGCACTTATTGTGTACATTTGTTTACAATGGACTTGTATTTTAAAATGCATGCAATACAGTATGAACACAATAAGTACATTGTACTTATTTCTTATGTAAGCACATAGTACTCACAGTAGGAGAACATAAAGTGTAGCCATTTTTTATTATAAAATGTTACACTGTATTGTAAAACATTACAGATAATGAATTATAACCCCCTTTTTTCATTGTTTCTGCTGTTTGTTCTATAAATGTAGCCCTATGTTACTCCTCTTTCTCTCTCTCTCTCTTATCTTGACAGCCAGTAATTAGCTATGCTGTTGTCCCCCTTTGTTTCTTTCATTTGACCGCACAAAATTGAGTGTGTGAGCTACTAGAAATAAATTAACATTGCTGGCACTTATGTGGCTTGATCACCTCACATCGAGTCTTAATAAGTCAAAATTAATAGTGTCACAAAATCATAATGGCAGATCAGATTAATTCCAGCTTAGATTGCTTTGGATAAAAAGTGCCTGCTTAAGATTTTATGTCTATTTTTTACGTATAATGTATACAGGTGGAGTAATTCATTTCGATAGGCTAACGCTGCTCATGCTAATTAAGTGGTCTCACATACGGCACTCTTCATTCAGACTCCATTATAATGATTGCTGCTTGAGACTTATAGTTGCTGATGGGTGTGGTTTAACACGCTGCTTAGCCACATACATTTTCATGCGCAGAAGGACATATTCAGGATTTAAAGGAGAAGTCCACTTCCAGAACGACAACTTAACTCCAAGATGTTCATGTCTTTCTTTCTTCAGTCGTAAAGAAATTGTTTTTTGAGGAATAAGATGTTCATGTCTTTCTTTCTTCAGTTGTAAAGAAATTATGTTTTTTGAGGAAAGCATTTCAGGATTTTTCTCCATATAATGGACTTCATTGGTGCCCCGATTTTGAACTTTTTTCTGGATTTTTCTCCATATAATGGACTGATAGTTTGGGATCATTTGAAGCTGCATTTAAAAAACTTTTCTGCATATAATGGACTTCATTGGTGCCCTGATTTTGAACTTCCAAAATCGTTTCAGGATTTTTCTCCATATAATGGACTGATATGGTGCCCCAATTTTGAACTTAGGATTTTTCTCCATATAATGGACTGATATGGTGCCCCGATTTTGAACTTCCAAAAGGCGCGTTTTTCTCCATATAATGGACTGATATGGTGCCCCGATTTTGAACTTCCAAAATACATTCAGCATTTTCTCCATATAATGGACTGATATGGTGCCCCGATTTTGAACTTCCAAAATGCAGGAGGAAAACATTTCAGCATTTTTTCCATATAATGGACTGATATGGTGAAGTTTGAACTTCCAAACTGCAGTTTAATCTTTCTTCAGTCGTAAAGAAATTATGTTTTTTTGAGGAAAACATTTCAGGATTTTTCCCATATAATGGATCATTGGTGCCCCGATTTTGAACTTCCAAAATGTAGTTTAAATATAGTGGCTTTCTTCAGTCGTAAAGAAATTATGTTTTTTTGAGGAAAACATTTCAGGATTTTTCCCATATAATGGACGTCAATTGTGCCCTCAATTTTGAACTTCCAAAATGTAGTTTAAATGCAGCTTCAAAGCAATTGTGCCCCCGATTTTTAACTTCCAAAATGTAGTTTAAATGCAGCTTCAAAAGGCTCTAAACGGCCCCGATTTTGAACTTCCAAAATATAGTTTAAATGCAGCTTCAAAGGCTCTAAATGAATGGTGCCCCGATTTTGAACTTCCAAAATGCAGTTTAAATGCGGCTCAAACGATCCCAAATGTGGTTGTTTGTGCCCCTGATTTTGAACTCCCGAATGTTAGTTTAAATGCAACTTCAAAGGGCTCTAGGAAGAAGAGTCTTATCTAGCGAAACGATCGGTTATTTTCATAAAAATAATACAATCTGTTTTTTGAGGAAAACATTTCAGCATTTTTCTCCATATAATGGACTGATAATGGTGTGTTCATGTCTTTCTTTCTTCAGTCATAAAGAAATTGTTTTTTTTGAGGAAAACATTTTAGGATTTTTCTCCATATAATGGACTGATGTGCTCCGATTTTGAACTTCCAAAATGCAGTTTAAATGCGGCTTCAAGCGATCCCAAATTTGAGTTTGAACTTCCAAAATGCAGTTTAAATGCGGGTTCAAATGATCCCAAATGCGGAAGAAATTATGATTTTGAGGAAAGCATTTCAGGATTTTTCTCCATATAATGGACTTCATTGGTGCCCCAATTTTGAACTTCCAAAATGCAGTTTAAATGTGGCTTTAGACGAGCATTTGAGATTAAAAAGTATATAAATTATGGTTTGAACTTCCAAAATGCAGTTTAAATCCATATAATGGGCTGATATGGTGCCCCGAGTTTGAACTTCCAAAATGCAGTTTAAATGCGGCTTCAAACGTGCAATTGTAAATGATCCCAGCTGAGGAAGAACGGTCTTATCTAGTGAAACGATCGGTTATAGTTACCAGTCCATTATATGGAGAAAAATGCAGAAATGTTTTCCTGTGCGGTTGTAAACGATCCCAGCTGAAAAAGAAGGGTCTTATGTAGCATAACGATTGGTTATTTTAATAAAACATACAATTTATATACTTTTTAATGGCAAACGCTTGTCTTGTCTTACTCTGCTTGGA
>NPDK01141139.1:0-10934 GCA_013461565.1 Labeo gonius
TTTTTTTTTATTTATGTTGACGGATACATTTCCTCTGATATCAGATAAACAGTGGAATCCACAGTGTCTTTGATATGAAGGCTGGGACAAAAACTGTTATGCAGAACCAAAGAAAATGCGGACTATAAGGTAGAAAGTCCTCACAAAAGTTCCCATCTGCCCACCCATTGTGCTGTGATTGGTCTAAGGCAAAGAAATGCAAAGCAGCACGCTGACAGCGGTTTTCCACCGCTGGTGAAGTGTGGACATAATGTCAACCTCAAATCAAAACACCATCAACTAAAAATACTGTAAAACATAAACGGAGTGTTCAAAACATTGTCAAACTGTCATCTTTTGCACCAAATTGGCCCCTCTGCATGTTTCTGATGTTCAGTCATTAGCCATGGTGTTTTTATTTGCCCAGATAAAGTTAGTTAGAGATAAAAGGTGTTCCCTGACAATAGCAAGTGTGAAATTTTGTGTGGTTTGAGCCCACGTGCCAATTGAAATGTTGACAGTGTGAATAACAGACTTGTCTAACGTTTGACAGTGGAGAATTGAGGGGGATTTTACTGTAAGTAACAGTCCCATCTTCCTCTGCCCACACTTTTGCTTGTTTTACTGGCTGTTTTTACTATTAAATCCTAATTACCACCTTTGGTTTGCTTTTGATTTAGATGTTAATTTGAAAAATTGCTAACGGTTACTCTTTAAAATGTAAAATTATATGGAAAATCATTAAGCATTAATTGATTTGTCTGCAGCCTTTTTAAAATTGTGGGACAAAAGAAAAGAAAAAACGATTCACCCAAAAGTACAGAGCCCCACACATGCAAAGCAGAAATAAAAATAGATATTGTGGCAACAAATTAATTAGTGTGATTTAAAGATCAATCTGTTCATCACACCTCAGCATAAAATAAGATTATGATGGGTTTTTTTTTCCTTTATGGTGTTTCTTTTTTTCACCATGAACTCTTGTGAAAAAAACAGCATATTATTTAAAATGACATAAGGATGAGTAAGTATTTTTAAGTTTTTTCATATTAAAGAGGAACAATTCTAATTCAAAGGGTAAAAAATAAATCAAATAATTTCCTAGACTATACATTAATACAGGTTGCACAGTCTCATACAGGCTACTAAATTAACAATAATGCATCTGAAAGACAGTCTTATTGATACAGACAGATGTGTCCAACACCTGTGTTATTAATCTATGTAATTCAAGTGAAGCATTTAGCTGGAGGTATTGAGAGGGAAGGAAAGGAAAAGGTGAGCGGAGGTGCATAGAGAGGAAACAGTGCGTGATTCCTGCTGGCGTTCTCACATACGGGTGGATCTGCAGGAACATGACAAGCAGGTATCTGCCTGTTCAGCTGGCATAGGATTCGGGAATCTTGGAACGCTTACTTTGCCAAGCGGCCTGGCTGGCTCCAATCACAACCTTTTTAGCAGCTGCCGGCTCTATGAGTTGGCGGTCAACCAGTGCACGACACGGTCAGCGAGGTCAACAACTTCACCTCAGGGTAGCTTTGAGAAGCTGCCAGAACAGAGCGACTTTCCTTTTCGCCTGTTTATAACAGCTGTAGAACTATGAAGGCTGAATTGAATCCAAAAGAAAAAATAAAGTCATATCAAAATGAGTCAGACATTAATTTTATTTACCAGTTTAAAAAATGCATTAAAGGTACACAAAGTAAAGGAAAACTTTAATCATTTTCATTGTAGACACACACATTTAGTTCTGTGTAGCCAGGCATTAGCCGATCAGATAACAAGATTAAATGAGTGATATTCTTTCCTGCAACAGTAATCGGCGATTAGCTGATAACGATATATTAAGGCTTAATGGGCTGGTGCTATTTATAAACCATCATTGACGATGAGAGAAGATTCTGTTATTGCACAATTCACAATTCACTCAGTCTATATTTGTGTTATTTTATTTTTAATTATATGTTAAAAATATTCTTTTGTTAAAATTGTTATTAATTATTTAATTTATGTTTGATTAAATCTAATTTTGTCTAAAAACTAAAAATTGTTTGGAATCTTAGAGGCAGCATTAAAAATTATTAATTATTATATACAGTTATATTATTAGAAAAAGACTTTCCTTTTTTTTTGTTCAGTGCATGTTTCTGGGTCAGAACGACTCAAAATGATGGAAGAGGTGATTTACTGTATATTTCATCAGATCAAATTCTGGTGCATTCTTTATCTCTTTTCTCATAAAAACATAGCCTTGAGCACAAAGCTGCTATAGTATATATTACCGTCTCTTTTTTTCTACTTCCTGTCAGCTATACTTTTCTGCTCTCCTATTGGATGTCTCATGTGTTGTGTAGTTTCAAATCTGTTAAGATGAGGGTAAGAAGGGTAACCAGTGGCCTCAACTTGCTGCCACATCTTGGTTAAGGATTAGTCAAACCGATACTATCGAAATGAGTTGTTGAGGTTTGTTAGAGTCGTTACTTCGCCCCAGGAACGTGAATTGTGACACCCACGTCCATTCAGAATGTGAGTGTCTGAATGAATCAGACATGTCCATATATAGCTTACAGTCCCAGCATGATGAAGACCTGTACATATTAAAAAAAAAACATAAAAACACATAAGGTATAAAAGACACTTCAGAATTTAGGTGGCATGCTTTGTGCCTGTCCAAAAATGACTTTATTAAGGCTTTGATCAATCTGCCATTGAGCAATTTTGCAGGTTAACTTTATTTGTTTATGAGCTGTAATTGTCTGCAATAGTCAATATTTGAAGTGGATCAAAACCTTTCATCAAAGTTGTCCTAAAACAAAACGGTACCCATTCTTGTCTTAGGACAACTTTAATGAACTTTTTTAATCCACTTCAAATGTTGACTATTGTATACCAGACATTTGTGAATGATTGTTTTGTGAAACATTTGCTAATGAGGAACTGAAAACGTTGCCGTTTTCAGTAACAAGAAATAGATGCAGAATGTGACAAGTTAGTTGAAGATATATTTAAGCCACGCCCTATAAACATAATCTAGTATGACCATTCTACATACTAGTTTAAGCAAAACTGGATAGTAACTGATTACATGTAATCTCAATTACATAATCAAATTCCAAAAATTAAGTACTTATTATTACAGTAAGTTACATTTTAAAATACTTGTAATCAAACTACAGTTTCTTTTTTATTGATTACATGATTACATATTATTCACACAATAGCAATAAATTATTCATCATTTATTGATTCTCTCTAATTCATCTTTTTTATCTTTTAAATTTGAATTTGTAAAATAGTCTACCGCTTATATACACTCAGAAAGTACAGTTTTGTGGAAATTCACACAGTCAGGTGGCAACACAGCATTTGATCAATGGATTTACAAAAAAATCATTTCAGGTTTCATAAGTGTTTCAATATTACATAAACTACTGATGAACACTCAGTAGATTATTTATTCTTGTATTATGTATTTTTGAAAGGTTTTTGTCTTTCAAACTCATGAAAATTCTCAAATTCTCGAACAAATTCTTGTTATTTCTTATTTGCAGACATTCTCAAACTTTTTGTCATCTGAAACTCTACTTTAAAGGGGTGGTCAATCAGCAATTCTGTAAAAGACAATATCTCCCCTTGTATTGAACTTTGGGCGTTGTAACTTTGCAAATGTTGTTTATGCTTAAACAGCAACATTACACACTAACTATAGTTAAAAAGTGAAATCATAATCATGACCCCTTTAAGTACCCCTGAGATTTTAAAAGAAATGTTTTAATAATTAAGCATCACATTTGCACATGGCATGCAGGTAAACATAAAATATGTAATTTCTTTTAGTAAGTTTATTATTCTGGTTTTAATTTTAAAATGGTTTATTTTTATTTTTATTTTTATTTTTATATTTTTATGATTTAATTACTTGTTAGCCTTTCATTAAACTCACAACTCCACTGTGGTTCCTTTACAAAGCGCAGTTTGGTAAATCTTAATGTAATATAATGTTTAATGCACTTCATGTTGTTAATTACAATGAAAGGAATGTATTCTCACTCTTTGTATTTTTACATCATTATAGTACAAGATTATCCTGTTTAAATTAATGTGATAAATGAGTTAGGTCAAAAGTAATCTAAAAGTCGTCTGATTACCTAAAATGTAATGGATTACGTTACTGACTACAATTTTTGTCATGTAATTTGGAATCAGTAACAATTATACAGTAACGGTATAATCTGTATACAGAGTATAATCAAGTATAATCTGCCCAGCTCTGAGTATAAGCATACACCAAAATATGCATGTGTGCATGAAATCTAGTGCATCCCACTGTGGTCTAACAGAATATAAAGGTAATGCAATAACAATAAATACATTTTATTTTGTAATGCACCTTTCTCAAACTCAAATCACAAAATAATAATAAAGAATTTATGTAATAAAGTCTTGTAAATGTAATTTCAAAACTAAAAAGAACAAAGTTAGGTAACACTTTATTTTAAAGTGTCCTTGCTATATGTTACATTATAATAACAATTAATTATGCAGAATTACATACAAATAACCGTAAACCAAACCCTAATCCTAACCCTAACCATATAGTAGTACATAAATGTTTAATTACACTGTTACAAGGACACCTTAAAATAAAGTGTAACAAAAAGTTTCACTAATGCTGGTAAAAAATTCCCCATGTTTCTGTTTAAGAGCTACAAGAAGAGGAGCAGTTTGAATCAGAGACCACTATGAGAATGATTCATCAAGTCTTGTTCCCAGCATCACATAAATATTATTAAAGTGCTTGTATTCTTGTTTTCCTATTCTCAAGAAATGATTTGACGATTTCTTACTTTGTGGTATTTTAGCTTTACCTCCTAAAATAAAATGAAGTAACTGTGAATAAAGCTCAATATGTAAACATGTATCAGCAGATCAATGTTTAACCAAGAGCAGTATTAAATTCATCAACAAATTATCTGCTGAAGGTTCAAGGACGTGCTGTACTTTACTTCTGCAGCATTTCCTTATGCTGTGTGGTTTTCATTAATCATAGACACAATACTTTAATCTCTTGTTGTGCAAGAAGCTGAAGATGGCTGTAATAACATGTCTGTTGAAATTCAACCATTTTTCTGCTATTTTTTCCTTTAATTAAACCTCCATTTACATCTTTTAGATGATGGACATCTCTTCAAAACCATTATGTTTGTTTGTTTCCATATAATTTTCATTTTAGGAAATACTAGGCTGGCAATAATGTCAAAAACAAGTTTATTAATTTGTCTTTTTTCATACACACAGGATCAAAGCAATGGCCGATATCCGGCTGCTGTACATCAACAGGCTTTTTAAGACACTGAGAAATACCTGAGTAAACATCACATGATCCTGGTCTAAATCAGGGGATTGTTATTCTGAAAGTTTAGACTCTGATAAGTCTCCCACGGTCCATCGTTACCGTGAGCTAGTTGATCTCATTGTGTTTGTAGTTTGCCGAGGAACTGATTGTAAACTCATTGCCTTCTGCTTGTCATGTAGTTATACATTACTGCAGGTCATACTCACTCACAAGAACGCTGACCTTGACACTGCTGCCCCTGGCAGTCATCAAACACACCGCCATAGGCTGATCTGGGAGGGGGGAAAAAAAGGAAAAAGAGTGGCACAAGTTGCGCAAGTTCACTAGCGAAGAGAGGTGATTATCTGATATCATTGTGAAAATGGCATGAATCTAATCTCACAAATTTCTGTTATTCCTACAGATTTCTAGACATACAGTAACTTGATATTCTTTAGCAAATCAATTCAAAATGGTCCAGTAAAATGCAAAGAACCAAACACTATAGTGTTACTTTGACTTTGATTTCACTTAAACCTTTTGAAGTTTTGAAGAATATTTATGCTGTACATATAAAAATGACAATGTTTTCACTGTTTTCTATTTGAATATATTTTAAAATGTCATTTATTTCTGAGATGTAATGCTGAATTTTTAGCAGCCATTACTCCAGTCCTTTAGAAATCATTTTATGATGTTGACTTGGTACTCAAAAAGCATTTCTTATTATTATCACAGCTGAAAACAGTTGTGCTGCTTAATATTTTTGTCAAAACTGTGATGTATTTCTTTGAGAAGTATTTGATGATGATTGATTATTATTTGATTACTTAATGACCAGCCTTTAGAATGGCACTATAGCTACAGTGAATTATATTATTTCCCCCCTTTTACTCATTTGTAAGGTCATCATAGTGCCGCTCACCTACCTGGCTAAATACTTGGAAGAGTGTTTTTTGGGTTCAGTAAGCTGGTAAGCTTTGGCTGAGTGCTAACTTTTGGCAGAATTCCAGCCAAAGGCTTCTTCCCTTAATCCTTAAGCTTTCACAAAGAGTTTGAGGGGGAAAAGAGCAAGAGGTGTCAGACGCGTAAACCTGCTGTCACTGCAGCACCTGTTTCATGTCACAGCTGTGTGAGTGAGGCCAACAAGGATTGAGTGGGGATTTCAGTTTCCCCTGACCCGGATCAGGGTTACTAAGACAAAGAGACTGCTTGCTTGTTTCTCCTTCATGTCTGACTCACTTTCTCTACCAACTGTTTTCAAACAAACCAGGACCTTGAGGGCGATTGACCGTTCCTCCTATTACATTTCCCATTAGGCTGACAGGAGAAACCACTTTTCAGCTTCTGAGCAGGATCTGTTTAAGCATGTAATGGAACAGGTGTTTAATGCAAAGCATTGCTGAGCTTTTTGAAGCCCCCTCAGGTGGTATGACCCCTATGACTAAAACATGTTCTGAACATAAACTGGAACAATCATTGCCTTACCAATATGAATCACAAAGTCTTTCCATTTATGCTGACTACAGTTTATACTGAATACTAATTTTTGAAGAGCAGTGCACCAGTTCAACAAATGTTCAACTTTCTTCTCTGCATCTCATTCTTCTTGCAATCCAGAAAGCAGCACAGCTGAAAAGTTTGTTTGATGTGCACCTTGTACAATACAGACGTAAATATATATTTCCATCAGCCTGAGGCTTATTAATTTCGCTTTTGGTATGAAAGGACTTTTACTTAACACATTACTTTCCATATAAAGTAACTAAGTAACACAATTAGGAAATAACACAAAATTGTAATGCATTACTTTCAAAAGTAACTTTGGTAACACTTTAGTATAGGGATCAATTCTCACTTTGGTAACACTAATAAGCAACTAGTTAATAGTTGTGGTAGCACTTTAGATTACTATTCTGTCATTAATGAATAGCTACACAGAAACAAATTACTACTGCACTATTAACATTTTACTAACTACTATTAACTAACAAGAAACTCTGATTATGAATCAGTAAGTAATAGTGCTCAGCTGAAGGTGGTAATTTACTATTAGCTAATCAGTAACTATATTTTTTCATATCTCCTGGTGAATTACTAAGAGCTAAACACAGGTTCATAATTAATTCTAAAGTAAAGATCATGGTAACCCACCAGTAATGACTTAAGTATTACTGTAACAAATCCATCAGAAGAAACTACTAATTATTTAGATCAGCATTCTACACTGAATAACATGATAACTCTCTAGTAATAACTAAAATCATTGTAAGCTTTTGAGGCATTTGTAAGGTTTTAGATAGTAATGACTCAAGTGTTACTGCATCCTTCTAAGGAATTACTAATTGTTTGCGTTAATATTCAAAAGTGAAGATCATGTTAACCCACTAGTAATGACTCAAGTGTTACCAAACCATTAAAAGTACTATCCAGAACTTTATAAAAAGTACAGTGACTTTAATCATTACTAAACAGTTATCATGATCAGAGTCATTACTAGTAGGTTACCATGATCTTCACTTTAGAATCAATTGTACATTTTGCATTATTCACATTAATTGTGAACCTGTATGGTAGTTCTTAGTAGTTCTCCAGGAGATAAAAATATTATAGCTAATAGTGAACTACCACTTTCAACTGAGTGCTATTTCTTTGCTAGTTAATAGTAGTTACTAGAATGTTAATAGTGTATTAGTCATTTGTTCCTTCGTAGTTATTCATTAATGACAGAATAGTAATCTAAAGTGTTGCCACAACTATTAACTAGTTGTATATTAGCATGTATATTACTAGCATACTGGCTGTTAATTAGAATCAGAATCAGAATCAGAATCAGAATCAGAATGAGCTTTATTGCCAAGTCTGCTTACACACACAAGGAATTTGTCTTGGTGACAGAAGCTTCCAGTGCACAGACAGGATCACAAGTGACAAGACACGGATAACAAATTAAACAAGTGAATAAATATATGAAATTAGTATTTACAAATCACATATTCTGCAGGATCATAATCTACATCCTTAATCCCACCCAATACCTAAATTTAATAACTACCTTATTAACTAATATAAGTAGTAATTAGGAGTTTACTGAGGCAAAAGTAGTAGTTAATAGTTAGTTAATAGTGAGAACTGGACCTTAAAATAAAACTTTCCCCAACACTGACTTTTATAAACTGTTACAGTCAGGCTGATTTTGTTTAATTTGATTAAAAAAAGTAAATAAAATAACAGAATACTATGCATTAAAAAAGAAAAAGAAAAAGGCATACAAGTATTGCACACAATAGACTACAGCAATAGCAAGAGTAGAATAATATTATGCTATTCTGAATGGATCTTTGAGAAAGAATTGGATCCAGATTTAGCTGTAGATAATTTTGTAGATAATTACCATGTTATGAATTATGAGAATATGTATGTTTACATATCTAAAATTTCACAACAAAAAGGCTTTTGGAAGCCTTCTTCAATATACACATGCAGTAAGTACAGGCACTCATAAGCCAGTTCACTATGACGCTCAATACGTTTCTTCATTCCTGTACGTTTACACAAGTCAGTGTACCGTTGCAAGTCGAGTACTAACTAGCAGTTAATCTCACATCCTGAAACAGGTACAACCTGCATGACTCACCCCATAAACGGCCTCCATATACCAACCGCTCAAACAGGAAACAGACAACTTTGCAGAGGCTCGTTTCTTATCTTTCCACTTAAGAAATCCCTCTTCCTACACCTTGTCCCATAAATCATGTACAATATTCTGATGTCAGAAGTTCATATTTTGCATGCACATGTCAGGGGTATGTAATAAGGATTGTGGCCTCTTTAGCAGTTATAAAGCATTAATAAAAATGCTTGTGTTGTTATTACACCTTTATTACATAAGACCATGACAGCATCATGTTCAACCTCTGTGTACATGAATATGTGAATATTCAGCATTCAACTTTACAATAAGTTTAAAATGCCTGGAATTTTTTTCTTCTTTTTTATCTGTTGTGGTCAGTTTCATTTCACTTTATTTCCAGTGACATGGGACATCCCCCAATAGAACTAAGTGGGCAGACTTCTACTTACATAGACATGTACTGAACCGTTTGAGTAATCACCAGTCAAACAGAGAAGCAGGGGAGAGCCCTGTGTGTTGCAGATTACAAAGAAGTTGATGAGAAACTTCACAAGAGCTAAGTGGGAATCTGAATGAGTATTTGCTGTTTGCTGCTCTACTTTCTGTTTACAGAATATTTTAACTGTGCAAATGTTTGCTAACATTTTCTCACTATGACTGTTGTTTCCTGTGCTGCAAACATTTATAATTAAACCTATAGTTGCATGGTTAGAGTAAAACAGAGTATTACATCAGAAATGCTTCTGATCTCATTGAATTTTCAAGAAAAGAGATACAATTGTGCTTGTGAGTATGTGCATCCCTACCAGTGTGTAAAGATGGTGGGCTGTACCATCCTCCAAACGGTAGGGATGGTATGCAGGGGTTGGTGGGAAAATCAGTCACCCACTTCCACCCTTCCTATCAGGTAGACAGGTTGCTGTTGAGTGGCCATCACTCACTTACCCATATCCTTTACCCCCTGATATTATCTCTCTCACACACATACACATTCCTCTTGAGCCACACTGACGCACACACTCCAGTCTGACTCTGTGTGGGAAGGACAGTTTTGTAATGTTGGGAATAGACTTTTTTTCTAAGAGCGTGAGAGGGAGAGGGACAAAGTGAACAAAACAGATAAAGGCTGAAAATTGCAAATGACAAGCAATGACAGAATGATGTTAGCAGGCATGAGATAAAGCAGGGGTGCCCAGCCCTGTTCCTTGAGATCTACCAACCTGCAGCCTTTAGTTCCAGCCCTGCTTCAACACAGCTGTCTGTAATTATCAGGTGCTACCTATGAGATTAATTAGCTTGGTTCAGGCGTGTTTGATCAGGGTTGGATCTAAACTTTGTAGGATGGTAGACCTCCAGGAACAGGGTTGAGCACCCCTGAGACAAAGTGAAAGTCAAAGGGAGATCAGAAAAACAGTTGTTGGCTATGTCTGTGGCAAGAACCATTACAACAACAAAACAATAAAGATGTTCCTTGACCACAGGCGGTGCATTTGGGGGAATTCAGATCAGCCCTGTGGTCAAAAACAGGTAATGAATCATATATGACTAGATTTTAATTGCACAAGTTCTTTGACTAACTAAGGAGGGCAGTGTCTGTCCATGTCATGTTGATGGTGTGATTTAGATTTTTTTCTCTCTCAATGTTTTTAAGTTTGTCTAGTTTAAATGTAAGTACAAGTTCCTTTGTAGCTATTCAGCTCATGTTAGTTCCACATTTATTAAATTCAGTTCAATAACAGTGTCAATGTTGCAAAATTTGTGAATTATAAAGAAATTCGATTCAGCTATATAGCAGTTCAGTTGGTCAAGCAAAAAACAAACAAACAAAAAAACCTCCATTAGGTAAAAGAAGAAACCAGGAAGAAACCAGGTTCAGTCAGTATCAAGGTAAATTGTACTTAATTTGTCTTCTGGTAAACATGCACTTCCCATGCATCATGTTTCCTTCTGGAGCATCAGTGAATGTTTGAACCTTTTTAAATAGTT
>NPDK01142082.1:0-12139 GCA_013461565.1 Labeo gonius
TTTTTTTTAACCAGGATCACAGCTCATTTTTATGAATTTCCACTCAACTTGTTCCATCACCAAAAGATTACTTTGGTGGGAACAGTCAATTTTGGCCATTGCAAGTAGTTTTCAGTGAGAACACCCCTTTACCTGCACAAAGGTATGTTTTAAATTCCCTCAATGTTGCCTCAGAGTGAGGCATGGACCATGTTTAATTTATATGTTACTGATATATTGTTGGGGTGTACTATTTATCATAGTACTTTAGTGATCATTAGGTGTCTGTGACAAATAAATACAACATTAATTCGAAGACACTCTTTGATTTCAGGGATGCAAACTCATAAGGGGTCAAAAACATGAGACAATTACATATCAGAGGACATGCTTGTCTTGTGAAAGAATAAGCTTCAAACACACATTTCAATCAGTTTTTATGATTTCATGATTGTAAGGTTAAAGCTATTAAAGTAGAACCTTACAATACTACAAGTGACCAATTTTGCTTGCAAAACAAAAAGATTAGCAGTTTGCATCCTTGTGTTTGCTTAACCAGTGTGTCTCTTTGTTGGCACAAAAGTTTGAGATGTCACCTAACATTCTAAAACTACAAATATTTGACTGTATCAGTGTCAGTGTTATAGTAGTCAGCATGTTGTCCATATACTGTCTGAATTATTTAGTGCTATCGCAAAACCTTTCTGTATTTAAAAAAAACCTGAAAAAAAATCTGAAATGGTTCTGAAAATGAATCAGAACATACCCAGACCCCGTGAGGCAACGTCAGTAGCAATCAAAATTGGAGCTTTTCCACTGCGGAACTCTGGAAATAAAATGTGCAACACATTGAGAACAGGCAGACCAAATTCAAAGCCTTCTTTAATTAAATATGAAGCTTAAAACCTTTACCTGATAGTACCCAGTCCCTCTCTGGTTGGCTTTTGTCACCATGAATACACATTGCAGGCCACCTAGACATGACACACATTACATCAGCACATTATATGATTATTATTAAAATATGAGGGATAAAGATCTGTCTTACCCATCTCTTCGCATCCTCCGAGTAAGCTCATCACAACGTTTCTTTGTCTCAACAAAAATGATGGTTTTGTTCTCCTTTTCAGCCATGATTTCCTCCATAAGCTGAATCAGTCTTTAAGCACAAAAAAATTTCTTTAAAACGTTTTCATCTTGATTTGTACAGACACAAAGAAAGTAAACCAACACAAATCATAATACCTGAATAACTGAAAACAGTCATATCTAATACTTTATTAAGAAATGACTGATAAATCAGCTTACTTATTGTCTTTTTCATTCTCCATGCAGACATCCACTATCTGCAGGATGTTGTGGTTTGCGCTCAGTTCTAGAGCTCCTATATTGATCTGGACATAGTCATGGAGGAAATCTTCAGCCAGCTGCCGCACTTCTTTAGGCCAGGTAGCACTCCACATGAGAGTCTGTCTGTCAGGCTGAAGGAAACAGGAATAGCAAAAAAAAATTAAATGATAGGGTTGTAAAATCGGTTAATCGCTTCCAAAATAAAAGTATGTGTTACATGAGTGTGAGCACTATGTATATTTATATGTATATATAAGTACACTCACGTAAATGTATACGTAAATGTATACATTTAAGAAATAAAAATAATGTACTTTTGTGACATCAAAGTACCCATTCACCGATCGGTCTGCTCATGCTTACTTTGATGTCATCTGTCTGTGCAGCACTGCTTTAAGGGTGTTCAGCTTTATTGGGTGTTCAGGTAAGTTCCGTCACGAAATATGCGTCATTCAACTAGACCAATCACGTATCACTATGCCTTTATGTTCACTGTCAAAAATGCTAGTGTGAACGCTAAGCAGACCAGGACCTAAGGTATTATTCTCTAACCAAGAATACTACAAGTGTGAAGAACACACCGTAAAACACTATTCTTAATGTGCATTATTAAATAAAATAAATTATTAACTATTAATAAATTATGTAATGTTAACATCCATGTACTGTCAAATACTGCACATCTTTCGAGTGAACACTGTACTTACTCTAATTTGGTCAACAATTTTGCGAATTTGGGGTTCAAATCCCATGTCCAACATGCGATCAGCCTCATCCAGCACTAGGTAGGTGCAACGGCGCAGGTTGGTTTTTCCTGCCTCCAGGAAATCGATCAGTCGGCCAGGTGTGGCAATGCAGATTTCAACACCTTTAGAAAGTCAAACAATTTTTATTGAAAAACAATCAGAAAATAATCACAGTTACTATTACACTTGTAAAAAACAGAAGGTTGACAACCACAGCTCTATCTTAGTTTGCCCTACATCCCATTACACTTTGCACGACATATGGGAGTAACTTCCATTGACATGTTGACAATCAGAAACTGCCAACAAACTTGTTTCATGTTTTGCTTTATGATGCAATAATTTTCAAAATATAATTTTCTAAAATGGGGTACAATAAGGTGATGTTATTCTCCTCACTCCTCTATCATTAAACATAAAAACTGAAAGGCAGACCAAGACTAACCCCAAGAGCTCAGATTAGTCTTTCTAAGGCAACATTACAGATGCTTTAAATATTACTGTAATATATTTAAGTCTATATTAGTGCATTCCAGTAAATTATTCATGGGATATCATTCATTAAATTGGAAAGGTAGACTAAGCACTTATTTTCCAGAAGGATAAAAATAGCACATGACTGAAAATCTACAACTCACTGGCCAGGGCTACTGTGTGCTATTTTTACTGGCAAAAGATTTAATTATGTACATTTATAGTCTGACAGTAAGTAAAAAATATAAACTGTTCTCAAAATAATCATGACTGTAATTTTGAGCAAAATAACCATGATTATAATTTCATCCATTATTATACAGTCCTAAAGGATGATAATATCAATATGCATTAACAACAGGTCTACTGTATTTTAGAAAAAACACTTTTTTGATGAGTTGTAGACGTGGGTCATACCTCTTTCTAAATCTCTGATCTGTGGGCCCTTAGGGGCTCCACCATACACACAGGTACTCTTGATCCGAGATGATTTGCCATAGTCATAAGCCACTTGCTGCACCTGCTGGGCTAATTCACGTGTCGGTGCCAACACAAGACACTAAACAGAACAGAGAGCAGGGAAAAAAATGGCGTAATTAAAGACTATTGACAGATGCTAACAAAGCACTATGTATGTTTATTTTGAAAAAGCAACTGTACATTGTTCTGGTTCTTAATCAGTGCCTAATTATTAAGTTGTATGGCAACTTACAATGGGCCCATCCCCTCTCTCCAGGTAGGGCTGATGGTTAATATGCACTATGGCAGGCAACAGATACTGTTGAGGATATTAAAATGAGTAAACATAAGATTACTTGGGATGGACAATTGAGTATGTGCATTTTCTATGGCTGTAGGTTGTAGATGTGAGTCTCTTACAGCCAGTGTTTTTCCAGAGCCGGTCTGAGCGATGCCCACCATGTCCCTGCCACTGAGAGCCAAAGGAAAACCTTGAGCCTGGATAGCAGTGGGCTCCTTAAAGTTCTGCTGCAGCAGCACGTCCATCACATATTCTTAAACAAACACAGAAACATCAATTTAATATTCTTATATGCAGTCACTGCTATGCAAGACCAGATTATTTCTTAGAGATGTTTTTAACATCAACTTTCGCCTATGACAGCTCTATAAAGTGGTAATAAAGCACTAAACTAAACTAGTTGTGGGAACAAAGCAGTAGAAGTAATAAGGAAAACTGTCAAAAAAGCACAGTAGTTCAGGAAATAATATATAGGCATAGTTTTGACCAAATGCAACGTAAATGCAACCTAAATGCAAATCTTTATTAGATTATGCTGGGTGCTGAATTTCTGTTTGTACAGTTGAAATATGGTCAAAATAAGAAGGAATTAATCTGTACATTAAAGAAGATTGGAGTAACCACCTTTTCCCTAATTTTCATTCCTATCATTTATAATAATTCCAAAAGATAAACATAAAACTGGACATCAGTGGAGTGTTTAAAAATTAGCTGTACTGGTAGAAAATACTATGAGAAGAAGACATTTTATTAATAAGTGTGTTTTCATTACCAGGAAAATAAAAAACTTTCAACACACTCCCTGACCTGGTGTGTTTAGTGTAATTCACATGTGAATTAAACTCACGAGGGAACTGAGCTTGATGGAAGTTGGTGACAGGCTTTGGACAGCCGGATCCTCTGACAGTGATCTCTTTTTTCCGCCGATATTCTTCTACGTCATACTATTGAATATAAAAGTATATATAAAAATCAAAGGCAAAAAATCAAAACAAAATGGTATAACAGAAACATTGACTAAAATTATTCACCAAAATAAAGTTAATACCATTATTGTTAGTATTTATTTTTTAACATATAATTAGGTTATTTATTACCTGACTCATGTGATGAACCTCTGGGTGTTCACTGTAGAAGTTCTTCTCAAACTTGGGCAGCTGGTCCAGGTCCCATTTCTTCTTCCTCAGACGATCTCCTGGATTCCCAAACTTCTTGGGTGGAGGTGGAGCAACTCGACTGGAACCAAAGCGAGGCCTGTGAAAGATTCATGTTCTTAACTTTGAATCTTGCCAGTGATAAACATTGTTTACTAGAAGTGTGTGGATACCTAGCTAAATATGTTACTGGGACCAAAAATGTATTGCATAATATCGTATCTCCATAAAAACTGATAATCATAAGTGTTTTAATACACAAAAACAAACAAATAAACATTAATTAAATAAAAAGGCCCACCCTCTGTCTCGTCCTCGATCCCTGTCTCGGTCTCCATATGAGGAACTTCCTCGCATCTCCTTTACCTTGGTGTAAAGTAAAACTCCGGCAAAATAACTACTGTTTTTTCCAGAACGAAAGGAGTAACGCTGGTCCTACCTGGTTTGTGGAAAAGTGTATTTCTAAAATCGGTAAATATGCAATATGTTGAATGAGGGTGTTTTAGACAAAATTATGGCGCAGATTCTGCATGCAAATCCTTACAGCATGACTTTTACAAACTACAAAAAAATACGCTATGTTTGGGTTAGAAAATCAACATCTTCGTGCGTTCTCGGTTTAGTAAAATGTCGTCCACAACTAGGCAATTGGCCCGCCCCGCTTAATGTCGTAGCATTTTGCACGTAGGGCTCCATACAGAGTACAGAAGCAACGCAACGAAAACCGCGTAGTGTGATGATGAATTCGCTTGAGGTCGTAAAACCGGAGGTTGAACTCAAACAATGATGAACCTAACGTAATCTCTCAATGAGTATCTGTTAATCTAATTGCGCAGTGGATGACTGGACGAATCTGTGCATTCGACGTTGTCTTTTAAATGCATATATAATAATTGCAAAACCGTTTTATAGCAGTCACAGCAAAAGATAAGACTCTGCTATTATCGCTCTTATCCTTTAACCACAAACGATTTTTATTGGTCAAAAGTCAACCGCGCAGAGAAAAGTCACAGTTACCATGTGAGAGCGACGTTCCGTTCATGTGTCCCAAACAAGTACAACGTTCCTGCACTCACGTGTTACAAAGAGGCAAAAATATTTAGACTGTATTAGATTCATCGAATAGACGCATCAGTTTGGTTTAACGAAATTATAATAAAAGGAAAACACAATTATGCAATTTTATGTGTTCCTACAAATGAGATACAAGAGACTATATCATGGCACTGTCTGTAAACTGATAACCACAATGACAAAGACTTTGTGGTCTCCACCACACAAGAAAACATGGCTGACAAAAAAACAACAACATTTTCTAAAGTCTTTGCTCATTATCAGTATTGCACTTTCTTATTATTATCTTTTTTTCCCTTACTCCTTTCTTTTTTACCTTTATCTCTAAATATTGTTGCAGCTACTATAGTTGCAGATACTAACCTCTTAAAACAATTTAACTAAGACCATTGGATCACAATGTAATGTTATTAATTTATCTTCTTTTTTTCTCTAGTTGGTCTCTTTATATATTTACCTCAACTTGTAGTAGATTGTTTTGTACTTTTTTTTGTTGTATTTACCTAAGGCAATACAAATATACAATTAAGTTCATATGTTACTTAAACCTAAACTTCGACTGACAGTTGCATATATTTCCCTTTTCCTTATAGGAGCTGTACTTGCATGGCTAGAAATAGCTAGGGCATTATGGATATACAGGAGCTCATGGGAAATTCCTGAGGGAACCCAGCCCATGGCATAAACCCTCCCCTAGGAATTTAGCTAAAAAATGCAGCAGGATCCTGTCAGAACAGTGCCTCACAACAAATTGACATAGACAGGAGGCATTTCTGTGTGGAGTTTACATGTTTTTCCTGTGTCTGTGTTAGTTTCGTCCACGTGTTTAATTTTCTACTTAATTCAAAGACATTCAGGGTAAACTAAATTGTCTGTAAATATGAATGTGAGTGTGAATGTGCTTTTGTCTGTATGTGAGCCCCATGACTGGCAATTTGCCCAGTGTTTTTCTGGTCTGTGGCTCAAGATGCTGGGATAGGCTCCAGCAACCCAGTGAGTCTACAGGAGATAAGTGAGAATGGATGGATGGATTCTGACAGAAGAGATTCTGTTTGAATGGAATGCCTCAGTATGCTGAATAAATATCTTTTGTTTGTAAACAACTTGTTACATAATAAATTGTCTGCTGGTTCGCTAATCTTTTTTTCTTCCAGAACAATATAATATAAAACAAAACCTACACAAACAGACCTTATTTTAGAATCAATTAAAAGCACTGCATTTTTAATAGCTTTATTTTTAGTACTGTTCATGATATCTCACTTGTAAATGCATAGTAAAAAAGTTCTAGGTCAGTGGGCACAGAGATGACATAAGTTCAGGACAAACAAATTAGAGATTTGACGGAGAAAGATTATAAGCAACAGCGCAAAAACATTCCAGAGAAATGCAGAGTGAGCATAGATAAATGTGACAAACCAACACATAAAGAAAGGAAAGGAAAACAATAACAAAGCCAGCTCAAAGCTGGATTCCAAAGCGATTTTCTCAATTACATTAATGACATTGTGGGGAAAATTATATTATTTCTAAATTAACCTTCAATGGCAATTAAGCTTGCTTGTGAAAAACTGACAATTGAAATTAGAATTTCATTAAATGTATAATCATCATACATTAACAAAAATGAAAGACCACCAAGCAGATCAAAGACAAATCTGAATATAAAATTCCACATTTAGAATAAATCTATATTTAATTTTGAAGGTTTTGTTGACAGCAAACAAGTCTAAAAAAAGTCCTCCATTTTAATAGGTTATAGTTAATAACTATATGTATTTACGAATATAATGCACAGTTTGCACACTCTGCTTATGGCTTGAAAATACTAACCTCTCCAGATTTTAGGACTACTGTCTGAACAGCTCTGATCTGTGTGCTGTTGCTAGAGACAGAAATTAATTTAACTTTATAAATTATATATATTTTTAAAAAACTTGTGTACTTTGATAAACTGTTTCATTACTCCACTAATAAGTAGTTTTAGAACTTTAATACATTCCACCAACACTCTTAATT
The DNA here is from genome assembly GCA_013461565.1 of Labeo gonius. Classification (NCBI taxonomy): domain Eukaryota; kingdom Metazoa; phylum Chordata; class Actinopteri; order Cypriniformes; family Cyprinidae; genus Labeo; species Labeo gonius. The sequence goes on from NPDK01142082.1 coordinate 7,557, forward strand.
ATGTTTACTACAATATGTTCATTCTAGTGTAAAAATGATAGAGGTATTTTGTTAGTTCTCAAATAACCTTTGAATTAACCTCTGAATTTTATATTGAACAATTAAGATTAATAATAAATCTCTGAATAACAATAATAATAATAATACTAATTCTACAGCTCAAATACTGTTACAATGAAAACTGTGGCTGTGAAGTTGGATCTTGCTTGAAATTGTAAATGTTACAGTACAGACTGTTATTTTGATGTAATCAGGTATATATTTTTTATTACAAATCACAAATACCAATGAATAAAACACTGGACTGATTTTATTATTTTGTGGCACATGCTTGGAATATGTTAATTTGTTTATACAGAAAACATAAAACATAAAACAATGTTGGAAGTCTTGTTTCTAAAGCATAAAATACATTCTGTTATCTCTTTAGTTTAATATAAAATATTTTAAGCAATCAGACATTATCAGTGCAGTACATAACACTGTTAAAAATATTTCACCCAAAATAGTTTTTCTGGTAGGCATTATTTCACAGTATCTCAACTTTAAATAATTATCCAAGAAATTATATAAAGTGAAACTGATGTATGGTCCTTGATTTTTTCTGAGCTTATATACAGTAAGACATTCACAGGTACCATGTAATACTAGGAAAGTAAGAACTAAAGTCTTACAAGGAACTTTTAATTTAATTTTCTTAATTGCCTGAATTAAAATGTAATCCATCCATTATTACACACAAAACAAAAGTAATTATGTAAAAGTGGTTATGACAATTTACTTGAAGGCTAAACCGAAATGGTCCTTAGCTGCCACTTTAGAGCACTAAAATGCAATCATTTTTTGCTGTGCACTATATGTCCAGTATTTTATTATTTTATTAGTATTCAACAGTGACACATTTAGTCTTCAGATACTCATTTAGGGCTTCTTGTCCTGTTGGGGAGAAATACACCCAGTTAAAACAATATACAATAAGTATAACTGAAATATAGTGCAATGACTTCTCAAAAAACCTGTTGGATATGTGCTCATTTAAATTTATTTATCATGCATCTAAATAATTATATTATTCACACAATCATATTTATGTCTTACCCAAATCTTTGCCAAAGCCAGACTGTTTGAAGCCACCAAAAGGAGCAGCCACATCGGTCTTGTTGTAAGTATTGATGAACACAGTGCCGGCCTGAAGTTTTTCACTCACATACAGAGCCTTACTGATGTCACGTGTAAACACACCTGATGCTAAACCATATTCTGTAGCATTAGCCCTCTGCAGCACTTTGTCAACATCTCTGAATGAGGGAGATTAAGGAAAATACAGTTTAGAGTGTTACTTTTGGTCATGTTTTTACAAATTAGTTGAAATTATTGACAAATTAGTATACAGTTAAATCTATTAAAAATCATTTAACATTGCTGAGTTTATACAGATCAATATTCAGCAGTTTAGAGGTAAAAGTAACTTATTTCCACCAACCCATTACTGAATTTGGAGATGATCATAACAGGCCCAAAGGACTCCTCAATAGCAATAAACATGTGATCCTGCACTTCAGTGAAAACAGTTGGTTCAAAGAAGAAACCTAGAGAGATAGATATTGTAAACAACATTGTACTTTTTCTCTTACTAAGACTTGACAATGCATATGCTCACATGCTCCTCTAACCTGGACGGTTCACTTGTTTGCCTCCACAAACTAATTTTGCTCCTTCTTTGACCCCTTGTTCACAGTATTCCACCAGCTTGTCCAGATGGGCTTTGTGGTTCTGGGGGCCGTGGTCTGTGGAACGGTCAAGTGGATCACCAATCTTCATCTTCTTTATTTCACTTACCTACATAGATGTAATTATGTATGTTATGAGCTTTGAATTAAGATACTGGAGTTACGAAATAAATATAAAATCATGAATTATTAACTCATCTGGGTTTTCACAGTATGTCTGTTTCAGTTAAAATCCAATGGTCTTAGTTAAATTGTTTTAAGAGATTAGTATAACTATATTTTAGTAGCTGCAAATTGCTCACAAAAGCTTGAGATGATATATGGACATCATAGCTGGGATTCAGCCACAGGTAATTAAAACTTAATCAATATGTATAAAAAGAGATGAAGCTATTAATCCATATATTTTATTCTTTACCACTCTCTCCACAAAAGTGTCATGGATAGACTCCTCAATGAAAAGTCTCCCTGCTGCAATGCAGTTCTCTCCCTTATTGAAGAACACAGAGCTCATACCCTGTAGACAAAAAATGTGTGTGGAAGGTATAAAACATGTCTGAGATTACAACCAAACATTAACTTTGCAAATACATTTGTTTGATGTCACTGAGGTAAACAAACCATTCTGACAGCCTTGTCCAGATCACAGTCGTTAAAGATGATGAGAGGAGACTTTCCTCCTAGCTCAAGAGAAACCTTCTTCACATTGCTGACTGCACAACTACAAGACACACAAGCATTTGGATGATTTACAATTTTTATTTAAGTTTCAATTTGTAATTAACTACAAAACTGAAATTTGAAAACTTTAAAGAAATACTCAAACCCCAGCATTGTCTAGATTTTAAAAGATGCTCATTCACCTTTTCATTATCTGTTTGCCAATCTCAGTAGAACCTGTGAAGCCAAGTTTTCGAACGTCGGGGTGGTCAGACAGCCGCTGACCAACCACAGACCCTGAAATTTACATATTCAACAAATTTTCAATCAATCTACAAGCAGATAGCTTTATAAAGTTAATCAGATTTACTAAAAACTAAACTGTGCAAAATATTTACAATATTGATACTGAATTGTGTACAGAAATTAGTTACAGTATATCAGTTTTACAAATTTGGGCTATACTAAACTGTTGTGTATGTTTTGTGTTATATGTACCAGATCCTGGTAGTATGTTCACCACGCCTTTAGGAAACTTTGCCAATGCAGTTAATTCAGCAAACTTGAGAGCAGTCAGAGGTGTGACCTAGAATGCAGAAACAGTCCTTAAAATCTCTGCATATATTGTTTGGGTTAAATATGCCATGCCCTTGTGCATTTTTGCTTTAATATTAACTGCAGTTCTTTACCTGTGCAGGTTTGAGCACCACAGTGTTTCCAGCTGCTAGGCAGGCTGCAGTCTTCCATGCCAGCATCATCAGTGGGTAATTCCATGGAATGACAATGCCACACACACTAAACGTAAACAAAGACAAGCTAAAATTAACAGTCTGACCAGATAAACTAAATGCATAGTAACTGAGGTGATTTTTTTCATGGCAAGGCTGGACAAAAACTGGAGGATTTTTTGTATGGGGAGAGTTGATTTTACCCAATTGGTTCTTTCTTAGTAAAGGTAAGGTTTCGATTAGGTCGAGCCTGGTTGATAGGAATAGTGCAGCCCTGTGGAGAATAATTAATATAATTCACACACACACAAGGAAAACCTTTTAAAAGTAATCTTCTGGGTTCAATACAAGTTAAGCTCAATCAGCAGCATTCAGTGCATAACATTCATTACAAAATTCAACATGTCCCCTGTTTTATTAAAAAAAAAAATTTTTAAATAATTTCAAAAATGTTTAAATAAGGTGAACAGAGCTTGAAAAAACACATAATGTATACTTTAATAACAGAATATCCTAAATATGGCATACATCACAAATGATGGCCAATAAATAAATATTCTTCATAAACAAACCTGAATCTTGTCACACCAGCCAGCAAAGTATCTGAATGTTTGAATAGACATGCCAATGTGTGTTTTCAGGGCAAGAGTATAGACTGCTCCTGAGTCTATGGTCTCAATAGTGGCTAACTCTTCCTGATGCTCCTCCATTAGATCAGCCAGTCTGAAAAATATACACAATTACAATTTAAAAGCTGTATGTTTTCATTCTGTTGTCACACTTGTTGAATTTGTTGATACTTTATAAGACAGCAGTTTGGTCAATATAAAAGCTCATATTTTCATATTTTTTTGCCGCTATGGCCTGAGAAAATCAGAGCCAAATTTGGAATGTTATTCAAACAATTACCAGTTCAGTGCATAACCATTAAAAAAAAACTGAATGAAAAAGAAAGTGTTTACTATTGTAGACCATGTGTTTACTATTTCTGTCAAAATTACAAACCTATTTTGGAATTGTCATCTATTAGTAAAAATCTGAAAATGATAAAAGTGTTAAAGGAGAAGTCCACTTCCAGACCAACAATTTACAGATAATGTACTCACCCCCTTGTCATCCAAGACGTTCATGTCTTTCTTTCTTCAGTCATAAAGCAATTTTGTTTTTTAAGGAAAACATTTCAGGATTTTTCTCCATATAATGGACTGAAATGGTGCCATTTTCAAATCCCAGCTGAAGAAGAAGGGTCTTATTTAGTGAAACGATCAGTTATTTTCATTAAAAAATCTCAAACGCTCATCTTGTTTTGCTCTCCCTAAACTCTGTGTGTTCTGGCTCAAGACAGTTAGGGTATGTCGAAAAACTATTTTTTCCCTCAACTTCTACATCGCTGCAGAAGTTCCGACCCAAAAGTGAACATGCAAAGAAGACCAAACACCCTTAACAAAAAAGGTAAAACAGCAAT
>NPDK01142284.1:959-16004 GCA_013461565.1 Labeo gonius
TTGTAGTCTGAAATCATTTTGGATCTGCATTCTGGAAAATAAGTGAGCTAAGAAACTGCACATGCTACTATCAAGTTTTTGGAGAGCAGTTGCTGTCAGTATCCGGAAACCTCTTTCTGCTTCTGACTTTCCAACAATCTGGCTGATTTAATGTCTAAAGATGCAGGGAAAGAGACACAGCTGGAGTGCACTTGTCTGATGCTGTGAGTGATCACATCTCTGGCTGCATTGATATGAGTAATATGCCCCAAATTGTCCCGAACACGAATATACCTTTGAAAAACCTGCCAATGAGGCAAAGACATATAGTGCTGCCCTTGACTAAAGAAAGCCCTGCGAGTAGATTTTTTTAAGGCACGAGGGCAATCAAAGACTGTGGAAGATAAATGGAACAATATCAGTGATGTCTTTTCAAGGACAGTGCAGGACTTGGAGTTCACTTCCAGCTGAGAATTGCCAAGGCACGACTGAGACAGGAAACGCCTTTAAGGCTACAAAGGAAAACTGATAGACGCACAAGTTGTACTCAGAGCTCTGAAACAGGCAAATGCCAAAATATTTTGGTTTGGCTCAAATATTCAGACTCCTCTCAAGTTCTTAAAGAGCCTCCAGTGTTGACAGATCTTTCTAAGACACTTTTGGGGTGGTGAGGTTGTTCTGACACCCTCCTAATGAGCTGTGAAGTCAGATCAGATAAGGAGCTGTGGAGACACATAACTCCCCATGAGGAAGGAAGAACATCCCATAAAAGTCAGGGTAACTTTTGCCATGACAGTAGAGGGATTGTTGGGGCTCATTTCTTAGATGACTAGGGCTAGTGGAAAAATCTCTCTCTCACTCTCTCTCTCTATATATATTACATTTTCAGACATATATTTGATCTAATATGTAACCCTGGACCACAAAAGCAGTGGTAAGCAGCACAGGTATATTTGTAGCAATAGCTAACAATATATTGTATGGTCTAAAATTATAGATTTTCTTTTATGCCAAAAATCATTAGGATATTAAGTGAAGATCATGTTCCATGAAGATATTTTGTAAATTTCCTACCATAAATATATCAAAACGTTTTTGATTAGTAATATGCATTGCTAAGAACTTAATTTGGACAACTTTAAAGGGGATTTTCTCAATATTTTGATTTTTTTGCACTGTTTGATTTCTAATACACAATTTCCTACCATAAATATATCAAAACCTAATTTTTGATTAGTAATATGCATTGCTAACAACTTCATTTGGACAACTTTAGGGGTAATTTTCTCAATATTTTGATTTTTTTTCACCCTCAGATTCCAGATTTTTAAATAGTGGTATCTTGGTCAAATATTGTCCTATCCAAACAAACCATACATCAATGGAAAGCTTATGTATTTTAGATTTAGTTCTAGATTTTAGATGATGTATAAATTTCAGTTTCCATAAATTGACCCTTATGACTGGTCCAGGGTCACATTTGTGAGCGACGATGCAAACAATCATCAAAAGGCTGAATCAGAGTTTGGAATTGATTCACTAAAATTGATTCATTGAAACTGATTCAGTGATTCACTTTGTCTATTCCTTTAAGTTTTTTTTTAGTGCTGTCAAGCGATTAATCGCGTCCAAAATAAAAGTTTTTGTTTACATAATATATGTGTATACTGTGTATATTTAATGTGTATAGAGAAACACACACACATACAGTATATATTTTAAAAATATTTATGTATTTACATGTATATATTTAAATGAATTTCATTTATATTATATACAAATATTTTTAATATATAAACATAAAATTTTTCTTAAATATTTACATGCATGTGTGTGTATTTATATATACATAAATGAACAGTACACACACATATATCATGTAAACAAAACCTTTGTTTGGATGCGATTAATCGCGATTAATCGTTTGACAGCACTAGTTTTTTTTGTATCTCTTGTAATAAATCTCTCATACTTACGAATAACAAAAGAAAAGAACAATTGTGAAATGAACCTAACTAGTCTTTATGAAATGTAATGCCCAAAAACAAAACGCACATTAAAATAATTGCAATGTTCACAACACTGCTTAATTTTATAACGTCAGCAAAATTACTGCTAATTTACCCTTAATATTCCATTTATCTCCAGCCCTACTGTGCATGAGAACGGTACTGTTTTCTGGAGCCCTTTATATATCACAAAAAAAGAGCACAATCAAGCACAAAGATGAGTGTTTCAGAAAAAAGCGAATAAAGGCTTTAGAAACCGAATGCGGTGCTAACAAGACTACGTTAACAGACGATTGTTCAGGGCCCTCAATGAATCTGAATGGGACAAAGGCCTTTCCTGCCTTATTGTGCTGTGGAGACCTGCGGAGCAACCACACTCCATCTTTTTCACAGCTCTCTCAATTCAAATCATTAAGAAAAGGGAGACTTGACTAAATGTACCAATTATGCAGCTGCCTCACAGAGAGTGAAAAACGCTCGTCACCCCGGTGGTGAACATGTCCAAGACCGCAGTTGGAGTGTGTTGTGAATAGTAGCCTTAAAAAGTGAAGTGTCCTAGCAGAGAAGACAAAACAGCAGCTGAGTTCAAGCCATTCTTGCGCATCTACCAAGGAGAAGCCTTTCATCTGTGTCCTCCATAGGAGCTCCAAACTCTCAGACTGGTTAAAGAGTTCTAATATTACATAATAGCAGGGCTGGATCGATACCAAAACTTTGGTTTTGGTTTGATACCAGCTGGGATCGTTACTAAATGACTCATGACAAAAGTTTCTGAACTTTGTCAACTTCGTAACTTTTATAAATTGCCTCCATTAAGCATGAAAATGCCACTACATACAAACAACGCTAGACTATGCTAAAAAATGTATTTTAATTCAGTTTCATCTGAATTGAATGAAACCAGTTAGCACATCTTTAGCAGGCTTAAAGGGATAGTTCAACCAAAAATGAAAATTCCGTCATTCATTACTCACCCTCATGTCATTCCAAACCTGCAACACCTTCGTTCATCTTCAGAGGACAAATTAAGATTAAATTCGAAAGCTTTCTGACCCTGCATAGCTAAAAACTCAACTGACATGTGCAAGGCCTAGAAAGGTAGTAAGAACATCAATAAAATAGTCAATGTGACATCAGTGGTTCAACCATAATTTTATGTGTCAGTCTTCGACACACGTTCATTTTAACAATGTCCTTACTACCTTTCTGGGCCTTGAATGTGTCAATTGCGTTGCTGTCTATGCAGGGTCAATATCTTACTTTGTGTTCTGAAAATAAACAAACGTCTTGCGTGTCTGGAACGACATAAGCGCAAGTAATTAATGACGGAATTTTCATTTTTGGATGAACTATCCCTTTAAAATCCTAAAAATCTAATAAAATTTGAAACTAGGAAACTCTACAACCAACAATAATATAATGAAAACAAATGAAAACTAAACAGATAATTAACTCCGTCTTACTCCTTATAAATACTAGTGCATAATAATTGAAAGCAGAGTTATGGTCATTATAAGAATTTAGTAACATGTCTGATAATTTTGGACACCCTTGATTCCAATGCCACAAGTCTTTTGCGAGTTATCTTTGCGGTTAAAACAAAACTGGGTACGGTCGCTAGAGTTTTCACGCTACAAAGGGTGGAAATTCGACCGAAAGACGAATAAAACCCAGTTAATTATTCCTCAGCCCAACGGCAGTGACGCACAAGCAAAGTGACAAAACCTAAAATGTAGTAAATCGGCAGTGCCAGTACACATTAAACTAATCATGCTCCGCTGTGAGGGATACACTGGAAAAAATGAAATCAAGCCCAGTTCAGATGTTAAATGAATGATCACAATAGCCCCATTGTAATGGCATTTGGACAGAAGCTTTGATTCAGAAAAAGGGAGGCGGTGGGAACTTTGCGCACAGGGATCTCTGATGAAGGGAAAAAAGCAACTCATCAAGTGCCGTGCTGTGATGCTTGGATGTGGATTTGGCAGTGATTTCTGCAGTCTGTGCATCATCAAACTCCCAACTGCTCTTGAGTGGCATGCCAGCTCCCATCTACAGCAGTCGTTCATGCCACAGCCTGTGAGACAGTTGGTTTGGACCTCATCCTTGGCAAGTTTGCTTTGATGGTTGTAAGGATAGACGTAGTAACTCCTTATATTGTTCTTGTGTTGAAAACTGAAGTCTTCTGGCAACGGTCTACAAACCATTAGCACTCATTCAACGAGGATAGAAACTGACAGCAAGACAGGAGCCACTCAATCAGATTTGATTTGCACTCGTTTTGTAGACCTGAGCGCTGCTGATCCAATTCCTAATTCCGAACTTAAGTAATACCACTATGAAACTTCTAATTTTACTCCCAGACCTCCTACTTGACCCTGCCATTCCCAAATCTACAGCAGCAAGGAGTCAGTCAGTCCCAAAACCTCTCCCAGGCACGATCCTCCCTCTCTCCGGAGAAACCCCAAGGCCAAGTTCCCGTCTGCTGGGCCCTCTGTCAGCCCGCTGGAGTGTGTCTCAACCCCCGCCAGCACAAATCCACCACAGAGAAAGCATTAATGTGCCTTCACTTGATATGTGACCATGTGAAATTACACGTTTTGATTTACTAGGAAATGTATTATGAGCTTTGAATTTGCCTGTGGAGAAACTTATTAGAAAAGCACTTTGAAGTCCCTGTACAGACATTGATAGAACCCAGAGAGCTTTGTCTCTTAGAGTCTTTTATAGTCAGCAGACAACAAGGACTATGAATTCTAGGCCAGATGAGACCAAAATTGCAAACCCCAACTGACCCATCCACAAATGCGAACAGAGAATACCATACTAAAGCAACCTGGCAGAGTTTTCTACACTACTCGTTCAGTGGTGTCACAACACCACTACTGAATCTACGTGAAATGACTAGTGTAGTCCAATTACAGAACAAATGACTCTAATGATTCGGTTCATTCACTTTAGTGAATCAAACACATAAAGTGCAAGCAGCATAGTCCAACTGACTCATTATATCACAATTTTTGAGAAATACTTTTTTATATTTAATATTTAACTTAATATTTAATACAGAAGAACTAAAAGAATCACTAATAGAAACATTCAAAAAAATCATTAAGAGGAACTGTGGCCAGAATTGCGGAATTATTTATGATTCATTTCATTCAATTATTTATGATTCATTTCCCAAGTGAAAAGTCTTTAAATGTGAACTCACCTGCACCTTCTGCACTACAATGAAAACCACCGTGAGGTGCAAGTAAAAATATCTAGTAAAAAACAATCCCCCACAGCCTGAGGAGAGTGAGTAACTCCCGACTGAAGCGGTCCAATCTAAACAAAGCTTACTTAAGCTCGCTCCCCAATATCTTACAATTCATCATGCTGGTTTCCAAGTCAATTTCCTAAAATGACTGTTTCCATTTACTCAGTTTACACTCTTTAAAAGCACACTCTAACAATCGGTCTTAAATATAAACTCATTCCACAATGGGGTTTTCATACACTTCTTGCTCAAAATGCCCCGAATTTTGCATATTAATCAGTGTAACACAAATTCAGCATTTGCAGACAAAGAAAATAATAGTCCTACCTCCATGAAACAGGTCCCTGCTGCGGCGTTCTCCTTGATGGATGCATTGTAGAACTTGCTGCCAAACACAGGTTCGTTATCATTAATATCCTGTAGGATCACTTTGACCACAGCTGTAGATGATAGAGGCGGTCGACCCCTGTCGGCAGCAACCACAGTTACACTCGGCGAAGGGTCCGTTTCGTAATCGAGCTGGGTCAAGGTGGTGACGATACCAGTGACTGCATCAACACTGAACCAGTCTGAATGAGTCCCTTTGTTTTGTAGGATGCTGTAGTGAACATCTCCGTTGGGTCCCTGGTCTTTGTCCCGTGCTGTAACCTGTACGACAAAACTTCCTGGAAAGGCAACCTCTGGAATAACCTGGGTGTATTCCTGCTGGTCAAACAAAGGCGGGTTGTCGTTAACATCCATGACCTGAATGGTAAACGAAGACTCTGCCCGTAAGGGAGGAGTGCCAGAATCTGTAGCCAATACTCGGAGTTCATAATGGTCCTGCTCCTCACGATCAAGGATTTGATCTACGCAGATGAGATAGATGATGCTGTCTTTAGTGGTCAAAGCAAACTTTCCATCACCCCCTTCCAAGGATACATTCACATTGGCATATTCTCCATAATCAGGGTCCGTGACGGAAATCCTAGCCACGTACTGTCCAGGCTGCACTCCTTCAGAGATGCGAGGAGAACCATCCTCACTAAGGAAGATGATGGTCATGGTGGGCTGGTTGTCATTGTAGTCTCGCACTTGGATGGTCACGAAAGCATTGGTGACCTCTGGTTGACTGGCATTGTCCCGAGCCTGTACAACAAGCTCATGGACTTTTCTCATTTCATAATCCAAAGGTTTGTTCAGTGTAATAACTCCAGTTCGAGAGTCAATGACAAAGTAGCGATCAGGGTCACTTTGTCTCCTATTGATGTCATAGAGTACCAACCCATTGTCGCCTTCATCTGCATCTGAAGCGAAAACCTGCAGTATATTGTTCCCAGGTTGAAGGTTCTCAGAGATAACGGCGTGGTAGCGACTCTGGTTAAAGACTGGGGCGTTGTCATTGATGTCCTGCACAATCACATCCAGGATCATTTGTCCGGTCCTCTTGGGTGAACCACCATCAAATGCTTCCAAGAGTAGAGTGTACGAAGGTCTTGTCTCCCTGTCCAAAACTGCATTGACCACCAAATCCAAGTAGAGCACTTTGTTGGATCCTCGTTTGGTTTCGAGAAGAAAAGCTTGCCCTACATTTCCATCCGTTATGATGTAACCTTGAGTTGTAAGCTGGTCCTCATCGGCATCCAAGGCAGGCTCAAGAGGAAACTTGGTGCCAATGGTTGTCTGTTCTGGAATCTTAAACGTGGCTCTTTTTCTTGGGAACACTGGAGCGTGATCGTTGATGTCATTTACTAAGATGGTGACTTCTACTGTTACACCAGTTATGGTGACTGCTATGAAGCTGTAACGGTCCCGTGCTTCCCGGTCCAAGACCTTTGCGGTTTTTATGATCCCTGTGCTCTCGTCGATGTCCAGATCGGTGCCGACACCTGTACCCTGATGATCTGAGATGAAATAGTGGGTTGCAGTCATGTCAGGTGGGAGGCCAGCACTAATGTCACCTACTACAGTTCCTGCTGGCTGTTCCTCATCTAGCTGGAGCTGCAATGTTCCTGGTACCATAGATGAGTGGATGGTCATGGGTTGCAGCGCCACATAGAGGATCACCAATATCCACCACCAAGTTCTGTTTTGATGCAATGGATCCATAATCGTCCTTCCTTTACTCTTCATTGAATTCTTCTTACAGAACCTGACAGGAGAAATGGAAAAGGATATTAGTTAGAGAAACAAGCATAAGCGAACTAACAGAAAGCGGTTCAACATTATCCAAAAATCTAAGAAAGCATGCATTACAAAAAGATGGATTACACAAGCAGGCTCAGTTACAGTTATGACAAGAATGCATAAGTGGCTTTCCACATGTTGTATGGGTTCACCTTTAATAATGCAGCAGCACACCGTGTGCACACATGTTGTACCCGCATTTTACTCTCAGCTAATAAGTCAAGACATTATTGCTTTGGTTAAAACGAGAAGCTGCACTGTACTAATATTAAAAGAAACCAGGTGGTCAGACATGTCCCAAAAAAGTCTGTTTTAGGCATAATTTTTGCCCTTTAACGAAAATATAGTTTGAATCCCTGTCAAGACGATTGTTTTAGTTAATGCCGGCATGTTTGTTAGAGATCCAAGCTTGAAAACTTTTCTGAAATGCAAAATTTTCCCTTCAACACTCATTTCTTTATGGGGTGTAAACTTAAGGAATGTCCTCCTACAGCAGAATATCAGTGTAATGATGGACAGGAGCCTAAAATAGAGACTGTGGCTAACATGACCCCCCTTTTTTAGTAAAACTATTCAACTGCAGCCCACACTGATGCAAAAGAGAGCCAAGAGGACCCTTCAAAGCCAACTAAGTGTTAACCCTGTCGTATATTAATGCCAATACTAATGCCCAAAATGAAGCTAGAAAAACGCTGGTGGGCCAATTCTAATATATTATAACCACAAAGGTCTCCTCTGAGTGTTCTTCCAGCTCCTTTTTAAATTAGCAATTCCTCATCCATAAAATTGCAGCCTGTGGACCTGCAAACTAAAACGACCTTATTGTTAAAATTATGAAATAGAATCTTTTATAGATGATTCCTGGATTAGGCCGTTTTCTAGGTCCAAATGAATTCTAAACATTCTGTACGACAGGAGCTTAAATATTTACGTATGCTTGTTAGAAGAACTCGACTCATCCTGCCCAACTACTCAAGTATGACAGATCTGCAAAGCAGAAAGGAGATGAAAGATTGAAAGTTATGCGAGAGCTTATTATCCGAGGAATTATGAATTGCGCGGTTTCTTGGTTCCCTTTGTGGAATAAAAGCACTACAGGAAAATTGCATTCACATGCAAAGGGACAACTGAACCCCACATCTGACTCTGCCTTTGACTAAATCTCTTGAAACAACACTGTAAATCAACATTGATCCCCTTCATAGCACATTTTCAAAAGTAAGCTATATGGAGGTTGCCAGTGCTACTTAGATTTAAACACAAACATTAAGGACTGTATGCAGTGTAATTTTCCAAGACGTTTATGAATTTAAAACAATCATGGGATAATTTTTTTTGGAAAACAGCAATTTATATAGATATCTTAATTGTCCCACACATACTGCGACTCGCATATTTTCTGACAATCTAGGCTTGAGTCTTAACCAAGGCCTGAAGACAAAATGAAGACATGAGCAGTTTTAAGACAAGCCTGTCACCATGTGCGTTACTACGAAAAACCACAAAATCAATTTCAGGCCAAGGGAAATAATCATGTCATTCTCAATCACTGTGAAGGAAAAATGACTTCACAATAAAAATTCTTTACAATCGACCACAGGATTTCATGTTTTCATAAAATAAATAAAAACAGAATCACAGGAAATACTTTTGCTCTGTCATACAGTAGAGGCTCCCTCCGGTGGTGGACTACCGCCATATATATATATATTTTTTTTTTCCGCCTCTGCAAAATTCTAATGCTACTTCTTTTCACTTTCTACCCCACAGGGTATTTGTTTTAAGTAGGTAAGCATGTCTCAATGTGCTCGCAGGTTTAACTCGATTAACTCCACAGTGACTGGTGGTGTGGAATCGCGCGCGCAGCTGCACATGTGGTAAATCTGAAATGTGTGTGAATGAGTCTGATGATGCAGGTGTCCATATAAAAGTGTGTGCAAGCGCCTGTGTGTGTGAGTCAGATCTGTGCGTGCTGTGCGCCTCATTGCGGTAGTCTGTCAAGTCTGTGGTAGTGACAGTGTGTGTGTGTGCCTGAGCGAGGGAGCAGACCAGGAGGGCTCCACACAGTCTGCCCTGCACCCTCTCTGGCTTTGCTGCATTGTAATTGGGGTCTGCTGGAAGCCTGCCCTGTGCATATGGGAATCCAAAGCTAATTTCAGTCTGTCAGCATCAGAGGGACAGAGAAACACACACACACACAAGCAAGAACACTCTCATATGTTTAAGAAAGAACAGGCACACACACCCACACACAATACCTCCAACGTAGATTATGTGTACTAAACACTTCTGCACAAAAGTAAAGCCTCCAAATACACTATGAGACACACACACTCATACATTATGATACATATATGTGACCCTGGACCAAAGAAACAGTCATAAGTGTCAATTTTTTGAAATTGCGAGTTATACATCATACAACTATTTGACAGTCTGGAATCTGATGGTGCAAAAATATCAAAATATTGAGAAAATCACCTTTAAAGTTTTCCAAAGCAAGTTCTTAGCAATGCATATTATTAATGAAAAATTAAGTTTTGATATATTTACAGTAGGAATTTTACAAAGTATCTTACTGGAACACAAACTTTATTTAATTTCCTAATGATTTTTGCCCTAAAAGAAAAAACAATAATTTTGACCCATACAGTGTATTTTTGGCTATTGCTAGAAATAGACCCCAGCAACTTAAGACTGGTTTTGTGGTCCAGGGTCACATATATTTTAAGATTTCAATACAAAAATAAAAATTTAAATGTAGAAATATAAAAAAACATTTATTAAATATAATATCAAATACCTATGGAAGCCCGTTTCCACCACTGAATAAAAAAAAAAAAAATGTAATTGCGACTTTCTATCTCGCAAGTCTGACTTTTTTTCTTAGAATTATGATACAAACTCACAGTTCTGACTTTTTTTTTCTCCGAAGTGTGAGATATAACCGCACAATTACGAGTTACAAAGTCAGAATTGCAATTCTGACATTTTTTCTCGCAATTGCGACTTTGTATCTCGCAATTCTGACTTTTTTCCACAATCGCGAGTTTCTATCTCACAATTCTGACATTTTTTTCTCAGAATTATGAGATACAAACTCACAATTGCAAGTTATAAAGTCCAGTTCTGAGGAGAAAAAAATGACTGATATGTTCACAGAATTGTGAGTTTGTATCTTACAATTCTGATTAATAACTTGCAATTGTGAGTTTATATCACAAAATTCTGACTTTATATCTCAGAATTCTGACTTTATAACTCGCAGTTGCGACTTTATTTCTCAGAACTGCAAGTTTGTATCACGCACTCTGAGAAAAAACTTCTGAATTGTGAGATAAGTCGTAATAACTTTTTTACATTTTTTAATTTAGTGGTGGAAACGGGCTTCCATAAATATCTAATAATATATACATTTTATTAAATATTAAACACACTATAAGCTTTCCTAAACTATTCACTGAGGCTTTAAGATTAAAAATTTGACTGCGAACAAAAAAAATCATGATTGTTTCTCCAGACATTGAGGCAATATCCCAGACTTTGTCAAAAGCTGAAACAAAGTTGCACAGATGTGTTCAACGGGCACTGCCACTTTTACTAACGGCTGGAACAGACCTCCAAAGGGCTGGACATGTACCACGGCAAACGAACCTAGACAACTGCTATTTTGTCCAAGATAAGTTTCTTTTTCTTGCATTTAATGCCTCGTTAAACTGCACGGCATGAAGAGAAATACTCTTGGATTCCAGCTAAATATAAATGGCTGTAACTATACCGTATTATTCATAAACCATATATTTATATAGCGGAGTTTGTACCGATCAAATCAGGTCAAGATGTGGGCCATATATCTTATAATTCTGCTAATTTTATAAGGGCATGTTAAAAGTGTTATATCCCTGTTTCTGACTTTCCATCTTTGGGCATCTTTCCAGTGCGCTCGGTCATGTGTTTAACCCAGACCACTTAATACGACAAAGGGCTTGTGGTGTAATTATAGAAAATGGCCCATTTGAAGAAAAAAGAAAACTCTTTGTGTGCAAGGCACAGTCTATCCCTTGACAAACTCTAACACAGATGAAAAGAAAACAGGTCTGCCCTATTTAATTTAAAGCGTGCCCTCAATAATAGTCTCTAAGCAGTTCACACCTGCTGATTCCAAGCACCTCAGGGCAGTTTTGTATTTTTATGCAAAAACTGGAGAAGATAGCAGATTTGTGGGTGTGTAGACCACTAATATTTCTGAGCAAGTGTTGCTGCCTTCCTCCATTAGCCAGAACCTCCATTCCACACAACGGTTCCAAAGATCTGACAGAGCAGAAATCTGGAGCTAAACAATCCCAAAGAAGCTGCTCTGTTAAACACTAAAACCATTCCGGCCAAGACGCTGGGGATGAAAACAACCACAGCTGGCCAGACCAACGCTGATCATCTATCACTCGAAGTCCAAAACACTTTCCCAAGCAGTGGAAGACGTCCACGTCGCTCACGACACCTCAAACAACACTCGTGCTGGAAGACTGTAATGACTGCAAACACGGCTTTAAAGAATGATGTTTTTTCTAAAGTTCATTTCGGTTAGATTGAGAGGGCGGATGAGGTAAAGACAATATATTGGCCCCTTCAGTGTAAATGATGAGTGAGAAAAGGCCGTGAAAGCCAAGAAGACCTTAAAAAGAAACCCTAAGCAGCCATAAAGTAACACCATCAATCTCAACATTGGGCAACTCAAATATTTCCATTTTAAAGGATGTTTAGTGCTGGGCCAAATTAACTTCACATTGACTATCATTTGATCTCAAGCAAACATGCTGTCACACAGGGATTATTTTCCTAAAATTTCTTGCTTTTGCAAGATAACCGAAAGAAATCCAAGAAAACAGCCAACCTGGCCAATCGTGATCGATTCCAATACAACGTCTGCTTGTTTGAGCAAATCACTCACTCTGAGATCCAGTGAAACTTGGCAAGAGAGGCTTCATGTTGAAGCACTTATCTACAATAATGGAGTATCTTAAAGATCTGCAAACACCAACCACACACTGCGCCTTATAACTAGAGTTGGAAACCGAGAACCAATTCTTATTCGCAACCAGTTCCATTTAAAAAAAAAACAGAACTCCCAAATGACTAACTCTGCTCTTTTGTGTTTCAAAAAGATACAGTACAACTAGGGTTGCACCAAATTTTTGGCCACCAAAAGACAAAAAAAAAAGTCTGTAAATACACGGAAATTTCTATGTAGTATGTTTCTGTTTGCAGTAGCGCTACCTTGCTGTAACATGCTGTAGTAATCAATTTATTGAGTTAAATAAAAAAAAAAAGTCTCACGAAATTACTTTATACTATTTAATAAAAAAGTAAATAATTGTTCATTTTTGGTTTCGGTTTTCAGCCAAGTGCACACTGAGTCAGAAATTTCCGTCCGAAATTTTTGCACGTTAAAAAATAAATACGACCTCACGTTGTGTCAATCAAACACTGCCTATGAAACTTTCGTCCATCATAAAAATATTTGGATAGGGTTAGATTTTAAGCTTTTTTCGCATCCAAAGCACGCATTTCGAGAGGTGTTTTGACAGATCAGAGCCACCGTACAAGTGAACGCCAAAATCCAGAATTGCATCTGAAAAGTTCGTCCACTTCATCTTGCAGCACAAAGCACTGTACAGGTCCTTGAACACTGAGTTCATAGAAATTAGTGGTCTTCTTTATAATATGTGGCTCCAGTAACGTTAGCAAAGCATCAAAGTTTACTGAAATCCCAAAGTAAACTTTGAATCGCCTGGGATAATCTTGCAGCTCCTTAAGGAGGTGCGCACAAAAAGCATTCTTTCCTTTCTCTCTACATCTTATAATTGGATGGACCCAATATGTCTTTTCTTTTTTCTCTTTTAAGAAGAGAGTGGACAACAAATTCATCCGCACAACTTGAAGATTCAATTGTGTATTGTTTTGCAATTTTTTTTGCGACGGGTTAATTAATACTCATCAGACTCAGTTTGCAAGGTTTCTGTGCGTGACAAATATTTAGAATGACGAATATGAAAAAACGCATACGAAAATTTTACACTTTGACAGTGTGCGATGACCTTTAGTCACCTTTAGAAAGTAAACGACCACATTTATGCATCTATTCCAACTCTAAAAACTAAAAAGCCACTAAACAAACACCTCCAAAAACTGTTTTCAATTTATCAAATAATATTTTATCCAAATATCTATTCCTTACGAATACTAAAATACTTGTAACTAGAACCGATAAGGAACCAAGCAACGCAAACCATCACAATTATTATCAATTCCCATTCATGAAGTGCAAATAAACTTCATTAAATACATTTTGTGCCACCATCCCTTCACCTCAACTTAAAGGTCGAGTTGAACCTATGTTCTGCAGTACAGTAGTCCAGCATACAGCATGGTAGATGTGCTCCACAGGAGCTGGTGGGAACGAAGAAAACCATCTGCGGGCCTCAGATATGTACGTGCACTGCTAATCTACATCAGATACATTTGTGCCATGGGAAAAAAGGAGGCCATATCAGCCTTGGTTTGGCCAGCATCTAGGATGTTCTGGCTTCAGGGGACCATCTTTTTCCCACACCCTCCAACCTGCTGAGTGTGTTTGTGGAAATGTTTGTGGAAGGAGGTTTGTGCGCTGAACAAAACAAAGAACCACACGTGCTGCTGGGTCCTTTGAACATGACACCAGCTGATACAGCTTCGGTTACGGTGCGAAATTGGAAACATCTGGCGGCGGCGAGTGGACGAGTTCAGTACAGAGTTTATGAAATTCACCGTGTGTACTTTTAACTGAACACAGACTGTACCATCCCATTTGCAGATAGTTTCAAAGAGAGGTATCGTGTCCAGTATGTCTGTTGCCATATGGAGAACCGTATATTTGAGTTGTTGCCCCTACAGTCAAACAAATCCATATCAGACTGAGTACAAGCCATAGCTGCAGTATTTTGTCTTCCTCTGTCCCTAAGGAGATTCAAGTTACGCTTATAACAAATGCTACTTTGACAGTTATCCATTTTATGTTTATGTACTATCTAAAGCCAAATCTTCATCTTGTTGAGTGACATCTACAAAATACATGGGCAGAATAGATTCTGAGGGCAAATCTGCAGAATTCAAGAGTCGAGAACAAACAATGTTCACAAACCATTTTACTGGTTCATTCGGGGTGAAAGAAAATATTCAGTGCATTGGGAATTGATTAGACAATCACAAAAAGCCATAATAACTCAAAAAAGGTGGTCTATGGGAAGTTATAATGTACAACCATGTATTTTTAGAAATATCACTTAAAAAGAAAACATATAAATATATATATTAAAAATCTACGAAACCTAAATGTAACCATAAAGCCCAACCCCCAACCCAGTCCCTAAAACTAAAATTCTATCAGTCTACTTAATCTGTTAAACGGTTTGACAGTGTGTTTTTCAGAGCTGATAATGTTATCGATTATCACAGATCAAGTAGACTGATAACCGATACTTTGAACCGATATATATATGTCTGTTGTAAAAATTTATGTTAATGTCAAAATTAAAAATAACAAGGGCTCTAACAAACACTTTCTTTAAATGCTTTTAAATTATTTTAATGTCA
>NPDK01142296.1:7042-17084 GCA_013461565.1 Labeo gonius
GGTAAATTTTTTTCTCAGAATTGTTCAAATATTGAAGTTTTTTAGAACCACAACTAAAATGTTATGTTTTGTTGTCCTTTGGTGTGACACCCCTAAATTCTATTTTTAATTAAAAACTGTATGTTAAACTACATAATCATGGAAAATTATGCAAATGTGTCTTGTAAACCACTAAAGACAGGTTAGCTTGGAATAGCAGGGTCATTAATTGACACAAAATGCTAAAACGTCCTATGGTGTGACAGAAAATGTCCTCCGGTGAGATGCCTGTATATTGTCACACCATAGGACAAAGATGTCACACCAGAGGACAAGGTCTCTTTAAAAAGCATTTTAAATAATTAAATAAGATTTGTTTAACTCATTTTTTAATTCTTTTTTTGATTTGTTCTAAAATGCAGTAATTACATTAATTAAACAATTAACAATTTCATATTAAATAAATAACACTATATATGAAAATAAGTGTCTAACAATTAAGAAAAAATCTCTTTTTATCTAATTTTTGCTATGTCACACCATAGGACAAATTTATGGTACAGTTTAGTTCTTCTTAAAAAATGGTCTTTTACAAAAAAACAAAAAAACAAAACAAAACAAAAACAAAACAATTACTGGCTATTTGTCAACTACCCATGTACATTTTCCATATTTAATGTGCTTTTTACACTGATCCACAAATGTATTGAGATGTCAAAGTCCTGGTGGAATGGACTTTCAAAAGAGGGACAGAAAATTCTCATATTTTCAAGAAATATGTCTTAATTTTTTGTTTTGCAGATAAACAAATGCATAGTTTTCAGCAAATTTTTTTTGAGTTAACTATCCCTTTGAGGTATTATAGGACCTCCTTGCAAAAAAAAAAATAGATGTTGAATGACTAATTCACTAGTTGACCCTTCTGACCCATCCCTAGAACATAAGGAGCCAACTGTGTTGTAACTTGCAAGTCTTCCTCATCCTCTTTGATTTCTCTATATTTTTCTGTTCGTAAAACACCCTTCTGACCCTGCCTCCTTTCTGTCTCCTTCCCCCTTCTCTTCCTTCGTTCTGTCTGGCTCCAGCGCTAAAGAGTCCCCAGACTCTATTTCTCTCAGAAGCTGCAGTACAGAATTAAGCCAATCTGTCTTCATATTACTGCCTGTGTGCGGCCCAGATTGATCTGGCTGCCTGCCACTCCAGGCGGACACAAATCATTGGCTGGTCATGAAACCCCGGTCGCCCCTCTTTTGATTGACAGCGCTCTGCCTCGTCTATCTTGCACTCTTTTATTCTCTCTGCCTTCTCAGAATTACAGTCTCGGCATGTTATCTGTAAATAACACACATTTCATTATAAGATGGCTGGCAGGTACATTTTCTTTTTCTAAATCTGCTTAGTAGAGTCGTTTTCTTTAGTCATTCAGGGAATGCGTTCGCTACCAGCGGTTGGTTGTCGATTTGCTCATATATGGTGTGACCACATACACGGATAATCGGACAGTTCCTATTAAATTGACCTTTTTTGGCTTTTAGTTTGAATATGTTAGCCTTAAGGTTATCTATAAGCTACAAAACAATGACAAAATTTGCATTTACAATATACAAGCATTCAAAACTTACAGTCTCTCACTTCCGCCAATGCATTTCCGCCCCTACACTATAAATACATGTTGAATCTGCGGCTGAAATCTGTCACTTGTTCACAGAATTAGTTTTTTTTTTAATGGTAAATGGCACATAGTGCACTATATAATGATAAAGATGGGTGAAAGAAGTCTGCGCTGGTCCAGAGACACGATAACATGGACTGGATCATATGTGCGAGGCAACACAGACCATAAAATGTATCTGACCCATTGAATTCTACACAGAATGCTATATTGTTTGTCATACGCTGTCAAATGCTGCTTTACCGAGCTTAAAGGCTCTGTCCCAAGCTGTTGGCTATTCAAAAAGTGGGCAGGGCTGCTTGGTATGTCCCGCCCTGTCTTCCTGTTTCAGTTGAAATTAAGTCCATTATGTTAACACATAGGCTGTGTCTGAAAGCTCTAAAATGCTGCCTTCTGAGGCAGCATTCCAAGGCAGGAAGGCATCAAGGCACATTCGAATCCAAATTCTGCTTAATTTCCTGTCTCCGGAAGTACCATTTTCTGATCGAATTTTGAAGGCAGTATAGATGTATCCTTCACTGCCCTTGATATTCCATAATTCTGTGCGTTCGATTCCATGATGGTTGAGCTAAAAGAATAAAGATGACGTCTGAAAATTGCATTTGGTGGTCAGTTTGTGTGTAAAAGTATATATTTGACTAACTTTTTGCACTTTTGATGCTATTTCTAGGGATAAATTAGTATTATAATAATTAAATGTTCGTTTAGTTATCATCAAAGCTCGTTCTATATTGTTGTAGATCATTAAAGCATTACACTGCCTCAGAAGCCCGTCCGAAATCAGTTTCATGAGGTGCCTTTGTGCAAAAACGCTGCCTGCCAAGTCATTTCCTGATAAGGCAGCGAAACAGCAAGGCAGCTGCTTAGGCTTTTGGACGCATCCGTACAATAACGCTGCGTGTTTCAAACCATTTCAGTGGACCTTTAAAGAAATGATGCAATGTCATGCCAATGTAAGTGACTTTTGTTACTTTTGTTGAGATCTTTATGTATTCATGACAATATGAACAGGTTAGCATGACAGGCTAGCATAAAACATTGTTTGGCCAAGTGATTTAGTCCTGAGTACATGTTCCTGGTTCAGTAACTTATGTTGGACCTAGAATAACATTTCTTGAAAATGATTCCAGGTTTCCATCACTAACCTTAACTTTAACTAAACTCGGTCCTGGAGTCCTGTCCCACACTCGGTCCTGGAGGGCCAATGTCCTGCAGAGTTTAGAACTTGCCTCAACACACCTGACGGGAAGTTTCTTATATGCCTAGTAAGAGCTTGATTATCTGGTTCAGGTGTGTCGAATTGGGATTGGAGCTAAACCAGTGGTCTCAAACTCAATTCCTGGAGGGCCACAGCTCTTCACATTTTCGCTCCAACCCTAATCAAACAAACCTGATCCAACTAATCAAAGTCTACAGGGATTACTAGAAACTCCAAGCAGGTGTGAGTTGGAGCTGGTTGGAGCTAAACTCTGCAGAACTGCAGCCCTGCAGGAATTGAGTTTGAGACCTCTGAGCTAAACTCTGCAGGAAACTGGCCCTCCAGGACCGAGTTTGGGCACCCCTGCTATAACTGTGCTGTAGTCAAGACTAGACTTTCATTGAAATCCAAGACTAGGCCAAGACCTGAGTAGGGTTATAGTCAATGTCAAGACTGAGAATAGAAAAGGTTCAAGTCTGAGTTAAGACAGAGACCTAAAGAGGGTCTGAACAATTCAGTCTGGTTTTGCACAAGTGTCACACAAGCTACAGAGCGTGCACCTGTCCAGAAACAAAATAATACAGGGCGGATCATACAGTATATGCGGGTTGGTTCAGCCCACAAAGCGTTTCCATGGGAGTCTTGAGTTAAGACCCAGAATAGGCCCTAGTCCAAGGATGTCCAAAATTGTTTCTGGACAACCCCTACTCTAACCCCAACTCTGGCCCGCGATATCCATTTTCCTTCAGAGTTTAACTCCAACCTTGATCTGTAACTTTCTAGTGATCCTAAAGACCTTGGGCCCTATTTTAACGATCTAGGCATATAGTCTAAAGTGCATGGCCCAGATGCACTTAGGGCGTGTCTGAATCTACTTTTGCTAAGGACTGGAAAAATGGTCTAAAAGGGTTGTCCATATTTTCCTAATGAGTCATGGGTGTGTTTTGGGCTTAACATGCATTGAACCAACCAGAGTCTCATCTCCCATTCCCTTTAAGAGCCAGTTGCACTCGTGCCATGCCGAAATTGCTAGAACAAAGACTAAATGCTTCTCCAGAGAGCAGGGGGGGGGAGCATTCACAGGCCGAGCCCCCTCAGATGAGTTACTGTGCACCCTCTTTCCATCCTCTCCTCTCCTTGCTGAACGTGATCATTTTCAAAGGCAAAAGTAAAACCAAAAAAACAGCAAAGCACCCACAATGTGCCTGAACACACTTCGTTCTGACTAGTGCACCCATGGGCACACAAATGGGTGCAAATGCATTTGCTATTTAAACAATGGGACGCAGGACGTTAAAATGATAAGTGCGTCAGGCTGAAACTAGCAATAAGCACTTGTGCCGGGTACATGATAGGGCCCCTTGATTACCTTGTTCAGATTTGTTTGATTAGGGTAGGAACTGAACTCTGCAGGAAAATGGACCCATAGCCCATAGGGGCTTTTGCACTGGAAGAACCTTTTCATAGTTCCTAGAACTATTGGTGGAAGTGCCCACTTTTTAGCATGTTTGCACTGCAGGAACTAGGAACATATTTAGTTCTAGGAGAGAGGGAACTAAATTAGCTCCTACTTCGTTTGTTGACGTTTGAAAATGCCAAGAATAAAGATGTCGCTTCAGAGTACCTGCTACCAGTGCAAATGCAACCAGGAAGACGGCCTGAGGAAGAAATTGGTTTTCTAGGAACCACCAGGCTAGAGCTGGGTTCCTAGAACTACATGGTGTGAAAGCCCCTCATGACAAGATTAAGATCATGAAAATATAATCTAGGACTCAGACTTGAGTCTTGTCTCGAGTATTACTGCAATACTGCCTTCAACCCATGGGTAGGCAACTCTTGCCCTCTGGCCCTTTCCTGCAGAGTTTAGCTCCAACCCTAATCAAACACACCTGAACAAGCTAAGAAAGGTCTTCGAGATTATTAGGGTGCATTCCACTTTGTTTTTAGACACACAATTGCAAACCTCCCTAAGCCAGAGGTCTTTAACCCTGCTCCTGGGGACCCAAAGTCCTGCAGTGTGTTTCCAGCCTGCTTCAGAACACCTGGATTTGTATTTTCAACCCTAATCAAATGCAGCTGAAGCAGCTACTCAGGCTCTTTAGGATTGCTTGGAGCTAAACTCTGCAGGACAGTGGGTCCCCAGGAGCAGGGTTGAAGACCTCTGTCCTAAGAACTTCCCTGGCAGGGGAATCCATGCTGTCATTTTATAGTGCCTTTCATTTTGCCAAGTAAACAAGGTAAGTTTATATAGACAGGCCTTCAGTCCCTTTTGACAGAGGGAGCTAGCAGTCAGAAAAAGGTGGAATTTGTGAAAATATTATTTAAAGGATGTCAAAAATACAATAACTTTAGTTGAAAACCTCAGGGAGGCTGAGCTCAAATTCAGAAATGACCAACAATTTGTGAAATTTAAAAATGAATGAAAAATGGTAGAGTCGCAGTGGTGAGATTCTATGATTGATTGGGCAGCATAAATTTGTGTTGCCCATATACTCATATGTTGTTCAAGTAATTATTATCCAGGGACAGGAAATCATATTAAAATTAGTTAGCGACTCATACATGCCCCCAAGTCCTAAACTTTTTAAAACTTAGTAATATTAACATACAGAAATTGTAATTACAATAATAAAATCACTGAATATAAAGATGTAGAATGTAAAATGGACATAACATTTTTTGAGTTATCAAGATATCTCAGCTTAAAGGGTTAGTTCACCCCAAAAATGAAAATTCTGTCATTAATTACTTACCCTAAGTTTGTTCCAAACATGCTGACCTCTCATAATCTTGCGTCGAAAACTGACATGGAAGAAAATAAATTGTTGAATTAAGTTGTTATTTTTGTTTTCTTTGCACACAAAAAGTATTCTCATTTGTAAAATTAACGCTGGACCACTGATGTCCAACACCTTTCGGGCCATGATCGTGGTAGTTGTGTTGCAGTCTACGGAGGGTTGGAAAGCTCAGATTTCATCAGAGTTATCTTAATCTGTGTTCCTAAAATGAACAAATGTCTTACAGGTTTGGAATGACTTGAGGGTGAGAAAATAATGACAGAATTTTCATTTTTGGTTGAACTAACCCTTCAAATATGAGGGTGTGAATGGGCCTTAAAGCCAGGATTTTCAAGCATTGCAGTCAAATCACCCTGATAGCTAGCTTGTCAGACCAAAGCGATAGAACCCTGACAGTCATCTTTCATTTCATGCTGAATTCTAGGTGTTATTTTAGAGCACAGGCAAAAAGGCAAAATTTTTGTAAATCAAATGGAAATTAGAATCTTCTGCATCTACGTCTTTGAGTCATTTGCCTTGTTTGAGCACGTCACATTGGTCCTTTTCTTAAGTATGAAAGGATGACATTTCACAGTAAACCAGAATGAATTGAGGGCTTATGTTCGGTAAATAAGTGTTTGATCGGTGCACTCAAGGAACTGAAGCCAAACATCTGAAAGATTCAATTTCCAGCGAGATCCTTTTAAAACTGCAGGAACACATTCTGTAAGATTCAATAAGACTCTCCATCACCTGCACATTTCGTTCAGGTAGACACATTCTATATGCATCTCTCTCAATCTCTCCATTTATTTATTTATTTTCACTTCACCCTGTGCTCGGTTTACTCTTAACACAAATTTATTTTAGATGGTTCAGGCAATTTCCACTGTCATGGTCCAATGAAACCTAGACATGAGGTCTCAGATAGCAGACGTAATGGGAGCTGCAGAACTGGGGGTTAATGTTCTTGTTAGTTGCATTTAGCTTGTTGGGAGCAACAATACCAAGGTCAAGGCATGGGTTTGATTTCCAGCCAGTTCCAACCAGTTATTCCAGCCTACAATGTGAATATTTGGATGCTGTGTACAGTAGAAGTGAGTTATTTGAGCAGATTTGTCACTATACATTTGCAAACATATAATTTGCATATTCAAGCAGGCTGCTTTTGTGTATTTCTGTGACTTAGTTCAGATCCTATTCAGTTTCATGACCAGTACTCCACATTTCCCAGCAACTGTACACAGGCGTCAAACATTGCGTCATCTTTCCAAATGAACGCATCTGCCCCGGAGGATGAAATTTTATTGCTGCAGTCTGACATTCAGATGAAGGCAGAGCTTCTGCGGGACATTTTTGGAACTTCGATGAGAGAAAATATCCCAGCATCAGAAGAGGTGCACTGAACCTTGACAGCCTTGTTTGGCTTAACATACTTGTGTGAGACAGCATTTTCCCACATGAAGATAACCACATCCAAATACCGCTCAACCTGAACTGATGATCACCTGGATGCCTGTTTAAAACTCGCCTCAGCAGCTTCTCTGCTGATTGCATTGGCCTGGCTGATTCATTTGAGTGCACATCGTCTGAATCATGTTGTTTCTTTGAATGAAAAGTGCTTGCATGATAATATATGTATAAAGAAAACGGAATTTCTCAAATTAAACTGGAAAGGTATCATGGAGCCAAACTGGGTCCAAACTGGTTTTAATTGAGGATCATGATTTGTTGGTAGTTAGCTTTTGTGATCTGAAAGAGCATTTGGACCCAGAATCAGTGGCATGTGTACCTTCATACCACTGTTACTACAGTCAATCTGTGGCTTTTAAAAAAAGTCACAGGGTAGTAAACAAATTTAACTTACTAGAGGTAGAATGTCGTATTCTATAGTTTGGCCTCATTGCTCTGCAATCTGGCCCAGTGTGCAGTAATGATTGCTTTCTGTCACTCTTACTGACTGTCGAAAAAACTCTGACAGTCCAGGCACGTTGAGATGCGCTCGCAAAACTGACTCCTGCTGTGATGAAACATGACAAAGGGGGAATTTACTCATTTGTTATCCTCCTGGAAGGCAGACAAAACAATGAGAGACATTATGGAAATCAGCACGACAGCACACGTCACCCCCGACCTGCCCTGACTGCGGCTCTGCGCTCAGTACGGGCTTATCTTTGTCTCAACTGTCAGCGTAGTCATTGCTATTCTTAGCGTAATCAGTAGAAATAGTCTGAATGGAAATAGACCAGTTGCCCCGACATTAAAGCCTGCTTAGTGTGATACACCATAAAGAAATACAGCAGTACTGTGCGTAATAAAAAAGGAAGAGGCATATTTTAAAAAGACAATGAATGTATTGTGACATTAAAAGGATGGTTCACCCAGAAATGTAAAATCAGTCATCATTTACTTACCTTTGTGTCGTTCCAAGCGTGTATGACTTCCTCTTTAAAAAATAAAGCAAGATAATGGGCCCAACACAACACTGGATTCCAGAAATAATAGCTGCAATTTCTGTTTCCCAAAACCATAGTTCACAGAAACCATAACCACCAAGTTGTGTGGACTAATTAATTGAACCGATTAATCTGCAAAAATTGTTACTCCACTACCTGTTGCACGCATTAAAAATGGTTCTATATTAAAATAGTGTAGTTCGTACAATGTATGTGTGACAAGTTACTACAGTTTCAGGAAGCAGTTGTGAGTAGATGACATAAGGATGAGTAGGGGAGAGTGGGGTAAGATGAGCCATTTTTTACTTATGTGGTCCTCAAGATAAGGGAAAATGAGGCAGAAGTACAATGAAAAGATATATAATAAATTCAGTTTCCTATCAGTTTAAGTTATCAGAACGTATCTATGACAAAGGGTTCTAAAAATATAGCTTCTTTTTAAAAAAGTGTTCCTGTGGCTCAATTTGCCCCAGGTTAGGGGTAAATTGATCCAAGTCAGGGGGTAAGATGCACCATATGGGTGAAAACTGACCATCTGACTCAATCTGATTCAGACCCATGTGAAATTTTAAAGATAACTTACCAAATTCAAATTTAATTTTACAAACAGTCATATTTCTTTTCTTAAAGCTAAACTTAAAATAAAACCAATCAAATGAAGTTTCATTTTCAATCTTTAAATGTTTGCATTTCTGAAACAATGTGTTGAATACCAAGTTTTAATCTTCCCAAAACCAGACTAAACAGAGTTTGCTGAGTAAAATGTAATAAATAAATGAATTATAATAAAGAAGTAAATGTCACTGAAGCTAATAAATATTTTAGTCAAAAGATTCTTGGCATGGTACCTTTTCTGCAATGTCCATCCAGCCATTAGGGACTACAAGTGGAAAGATATATTTGATTATAATGTGATGAAAAGCATCTTCTGGTTCTCAAAGCAAGATTTGGTGCACTTGTACACTATCCCTATCAAATAAACTACAAGTAATATCTATATATATAATAAACAAACCCAGTTGTGTAATATCACATTAAAATGTCAGTTTATACTTTAGAAATTTAACTTCAGCATGGGGTAAGTTAAAGTACTGGCTCAACTTAGCCCATAGCATTTGGCTCAATTTGCCCCATAGCTGGCATTTTGGAAAAGAAAACTAGTTAGTTTACCAATGCAGGCTAATATTTAGCTAAATGATTTTCATGGTTTTATACGTTGCTAAATCACCTGAATGCATCACACATTTTTAGACCTGGATACATTCATTTTGAAGTAACAGCCATTACATCTGTTATGCTAAAATTTTACTTTGACAATACCAAAAATAGTTTTTAGAGTAAATGCCTTCCACACCTCCCATTTTTCTCCTTTTCACAGTGTGCCAGAAATTATGTGTTATTCCAAAATACATGGTCACATGACAGTAAAAGTGTACAGTTGCCAAGACACAGGGGGTGGGTCAATTTACCCACTGGCTCAACTTACCCCACTGTCTCCTACTGCATATGTATATTTGCATCAATCTGCATGTCTTTTACAGGGATGTGTACCACAACATAGAGCCCCTGGATCCAGAGAAACTCAACGTGTTTCGCACTGTTCGAGAGGTCACTGGTAAGTTACAGTAGTATAGTATTGTGTTGTTAGCTTAGCAACATGCTAACACAAAGTGAAATCAGTCGCTAAATAGGTTCCATAACATTTAGGGTGCTAACATAGAAGGTAGGAAGCAAATCAGCTTCTTATGTTTTAGAACAGAGCCTTTAATATGCTTTCATAAAGATCAACCTGTGAAAAAAAAAATAGCTGATTCACATGTCTGGATTTACATAATCCACGTCTTATTGAGAAATACATCAAAAACACATGGGACAAAGCACAGAGGATGATGTAGTGTTTGTGCGTTTGTAGATTTGTGTGTGAGGGAGTGTGTGTTTGTACGAGTGTCCATTTCTCAGC
>NPDK01142740.1:11902-22803 GCA_013461565.1 Labeo gonius
AAATTTTTTGTTTTTCAAAATCATTACGGTTAAACCACTGATGTCACATGGATTATTTTAATGATGTCTTTACAACCTTACTGGGCCTTGAACATTGCATCCGTTGCGTCCGTTGCATTGCTAACTCTGCAGAGCCAAAAAGCTTTTAGATATTATCAAAAATATTTTAATTTGTGTTCCGAAGATGAACAAAGATCTTACAGTTTTGGAACAACATGAAGGTGACTAATTAATGACAGAATTTTCATTTTTGTGTAAACTATCCTTTTAAGGAACCTGTTTTTTTTTCTCCTTAGTTCTGCGGAACGTTTACTATTCTCATGTCTTTTATTTTATGATTCTCAGCATCCTCTTTGAGTGGAAGGAGAAACTGAAGCCGGACTGTCAAATTATACAGACCACGCCCTCCGGCCGCCCCGCTAACATCAGTAGCTCCTCCTCCCAAAGGATCTACATCACATATCGACGTGCCTCTGAGAATCACTCTCATACCACGCTGGCTGTCACAGACATCTGTGTCATTATTCCCGGCAAGGGAGAGACACCACCACATGCTTTCTGCAAGGTGGACAAGAATCTCAACAGCAGTATGGTGAGCACAACAATCATTACCAGTTTAGATAGTGGAAAACATGTTTTTTCTAGTGATGCTGGTTGTCTACGGAAGTCTTGCTTATCAAAAAACCTTGTTGAAACTTTAGGAAGCATTCAGCTGGATTAAAATCTAGAGATTAAGATGTAAATATGGGTACTTTATGTGACCCTGAACCAGAAAACCCGTCATAAGGGTAAATTTGTGGAAATTGAGATTTATACATCATCTGAAAGCTGAATAGCTTTCCATTGATGTATGTTTTGTTAGGAGATACAACTGTTTAAAAATCTGGAATCTAGGGGTTCAAACAATCTAAATATTGAGAAAATCACCTTTAAATTGTCCATACTTAGCAATGCATATTACTAATCAAAAATTAGGTTTCGATATATTTACGGTAAATAAATGTACAAAATATATGGAACATTATCCTTACTAATATTCTAATGATTTTTGGCCTAAAAGAAACATCATAATTATGACCCATACTATGTATTTTTGGCTATTGCTACAAATGTACCCTTTGCTACTTAAGACTGGTTTTGTGGTCCAGGGTCGCATACTGGATATCAGCCGATATTTATCAGTATTTCCAATATTTTTATATTGGTACATCGCTGTTCAAAGAATTTTTCCACAAAAAAAACATCAGACCCCAAGATCTTTCTTTTACGTATCTGTATAAAATCTGAAATCAACTTAATTTCTGTTTTTCCTGCTTTTACAGTGGGGGTCCTCTGTGTATTTGTGCTACAAAAAATCTTTGGCCAAGACCAACACACTTGCATTCAAAGCAGGTATTGTATCTCAGCCTTGAGTTGTTTTTCACAGTTTGTGTTTTGTTGTGCATTTTGCAATGAGCAGCAGAAGGGAAAGGATGCGTTAGCGAGAGGCACATCAGAGCAGTAGGATATGACTGCAGATGAATGAAACCTGATACTCCCATGTAGCAAGAACAACATGATGTCATTGTTAAGCTTAGCGCTCACACAGCAGCAAAAAGATCTAGGCTTTAACTGCTGCCTGCGATTAGCCTGTCATATGGAAGACTGGGTCAAGTAATTAATTACAGGGCAAGCGATGCACTGATCAGTAATAATTGTTGTCTTTGACGGAGCTCTACAGCCTAATTGAGGGTTTGTGTGCAGGTCTTTTGTCCAGATACCCAGAGGAGGATTATGATTCCTTTCCTTTGCCTGAATCCGTGCCCCTGTTTTGCCTGCCGATGGGAGCGTCCATTGAGTGCTGGCCCTCTCATACCAAATATTCACTTCCTGTCTTTTCAACATTCGTTCTCACTGGCGCCTCTGGAGAGAAGGTACAGACTGCAAAATTCACGCACAAATACACACACAAGCATTTTGATTTTCTTTTCACTGCAGCACTGTCATTCTTTGAAAAAAATCAGGCACACGAAAAGGTGAATTGTCTTGTCTGGTTTAGCGGCGTGCGAAGAATTTAAAGCAGCTAGAAACCGCGCAGGCGGAATATCAAAGCTGCCCATGAATAATAGGCCTCAGAAAAGAATTGAAAATAAGATGAACATGTGTAATTGGCCTGTTTAATAATGCATTGCTAAAGTGCTGTTTGGGTCAGCTCAATTATGTCAAACACATCAGTACACTCGGCTCACTCTCCTCACAGCCGAGCAAGTCTCAAGGCTATTTGTGCTGCAGTATTGTATAATTTATTCATTTAGGTGAGCGGCTTCAAAGAAACATGCCTAAGCTGAGATATTTCTGATCTAAAAGACTATAAAAATAAATCTTCCAAATATAGGGGTAGATTTGAGAAAAGCGGTTTTGTTGGTGATTGCTTTCAAGTCAGCTAAAATAGTTGCCACTGTGCACTTTAGAAATGTAATAACGTCATGCTAGTATCAAGACAGCGTTTTTGTTCTCTAAAATGTAAACTGACTTGTGCTCTCAGGTTTACGGTGCCGCCATCCAGTTCTACGAGCCCTATCCAGAGGAACATTTGACTGACAAACAGCGATCTCAGCTGGGCCTGCAGGCAAACGGGCTCAGGCCTGACGGATCAATGACTGTCCACACCAACAAAAGCATCTGCCTGCTCTCTCACTGGCCCTTTTTTGATGCTTTCCGTAACTTCCTGACCTTCCTCTACAGATATTCCATCTCAGGTCCACACACTCTGCCCATCGAAAAGTACGTTGTAAAAGCAATTTTGGAGGTTGTCAGACTTGAGCTGAAAATTTAATGTCCTTTGTGCCCACTATAAAATAACATTTTTGTATTCGTCCTTAGGCATATTTCCCATTTCATGCACAAGGTTCCTTTCCCTTCCTCACAAAGGCCACGTATCCTTGTGCAGGTGAGTTTTATGCACATGGCGTCTTTGTTTGAACACTGTCCTTCTTAAATGTGTCAAAACAAATGACATTGTGTGGTTAAATAGCTGCCAACCCTGGCCCTCATCTCACTGTGACCGCGTGTTTGTGTGCTTGTTTTTCACAGCTGTCTCCACATGATAGCCTGATGCTGAGCCAGCCTGTTTCCTCTCCACTCCCTCTGAGGTAAGTCAGACACAAGATACACTGGCCATGTGAGATGAATGCTGATCAAAGCATGAAGTGTGGAAATGATACCTCGGCAGGATCTGGTTGAGTGTGATAACTTTATAGCATGTTTAAAGTGGGTTGAGACTGCCTGATAACAAGTAATTATTGCAGGTGATCCCGTTACACATTGCAGAAACCGAAACAAATTTCCTGATTTTAAATATGTTCAAATAATGTATCTTTTATAATTTTGATCAACTGAATTTAAAGAGATGGTTCACTCAAAAATTCAGAAAAATCCAATGATTTACTCACCCTCAAAGTATTCTAGGTGTGTACGACTTTCTTCTTTCAGATTAATACAATCAGAGTTATATTAAAAAATAACCTCGCTCCTCCAAGCTTTATAATAGCAGTGAATGGGTGTTGATTTTTTGAAGTCCAATGAAGTGCATCTATCCATCATAAAAAGTACTCCACGTGGCTCCAGGGCATTAATAAAGGTCTTCTGAAGTGATTCGATGCATTTTTGTAAGAAAATAATTCATATTTAAAACCTTATAAACCGTAATCTCTAGCTTTCGCTAACTGTCGTACATGAGATCATGTGAGAGTGGCGTTCCAGTGGATGACATAGGACATAGGCCAAAGTGGTGATGAACACGAAAGCGCAGAGAATGGAGCAAAATAAAACACCAGTCTTGAATTAGAAATACAAAATATGGAAGAAAAATGTTGGAGGGTTCAGTACAATCCACAAAGAGACTGGTTTTCCTTTCCTGTACACAAAACTTGATTATCACAAGACTAACCATGTTCTCACCAGAGCTTATGCTTCACTTCACGTCATCTGGAACGCCACTCTCTTGTGAATGTGCATACGACAGTTAGCTGAAGTTGGCGATTACGGTTTAAAAAGTTTTAAATATGGATATATTTTTTTTAATGAAAAGTATAAATTCGCTTCAGAAGGCAAATTAGCCGCCTGGTGCTGAGTGGAGTATTTTTTTTTTAAATGGATGGATAGACTTCAAAATGTCAACACCCATTCACCGCTATTATAAAGCGTGTTGTATTCGTCTGAAAGAAAATGGTCATATACCTACGATGGCTTGAGGGTTAGGAAATTATGAGGTAATTTTTTTTTTTGGGTGAACTATCCCTTTAAGTCAAATTATTTTTGTTTTAGGTTTTTTGGGCGGGTTGTGTTTGGGTTTTTTTTGTTTTGCTTAGGGTTTGTTTTTTGAGGGGGTAGGGGGTTAGGGTTGGAGTTTTGTTTTGCTTCTTTCTGTTTTTTTGTGTTGTGCAATGCTTTGCTTTGTCGTGTTGTGTTTTTTTGTTTTGTTTTGTTTTGGTTTTCGGCGAGTATGTGTTGTTTACGTGCTTCTTTTCTCTGCCCACAGTGGTGGAAGGCTCTCTACACTGCTGTTGAACCTCGGGCCAAAGAATGCAGTGACTTTACTGGTGTTGGCTGTGACCGAACATAAGATCCTAGTGCACTCCTTACGTCCGGCTGTTCTTACCAGCGTTACCGAGGCCCTGGTGTCGGTGAGTGGAACGCTTTTAATTTTCACTCATGCCTTTCCTGTTCCTATTTTAAGAGTCTTACAGTATCAGTTTCATTTTCTTGTTGTCCCATTTTTGGTTTTCTTGCCTCAACTTGTTTTACCGGCATCCCACAGATGATTTTTCCCTTCCACTGGCCATGCCCGTACATTCCTCTCTGCCCGCTGGCTCTGGCAGATGTGCTCAGTGCTCCATGCCCATTCATTGTAGGGGTGGACTCGCGGTACTTTGACCTCTATGAGCCACCGACGGACATAAGCTGTGTGGACCTGGACACCAACACTATAACTCAGTGAGTGACCTTTTTACCTTGAAATAGTTCTGAGTTCCCATGAGAGCCTCTGACCTTTTTGACCTACGGTGTTGAGATAAAGTCATCTTTTAGAACATAAATTCACTAAATAAACACTAATTTCCAAGTGTAGGTGATGATTGGTGTCTTTTGTGATATGCATAGAAATTCAAAGCAATAGCAGACATTTTTTAAGTGAAATTCTGAGTAATAACGATCTTTATCTTCATGCAGATGGTTAACAGATTAGAATGGAGATATATGAGCAGTGAGGAATGCTATAGTAAAGACAGGACCCTCAGTACCACCATATGTTGAACACATGCCCCAATGTTGTTTGTCTGCCAGTATGCACCTTAAAGATTACAGACGCTGTAAAAGCTACATTGAAACTATTAAGCAGCCCTCAGTTCTGTTGTTCACAAGCTTGGACTACCTTTGCTGTTTACCCTCTCAAATGATAAACATGTGTGACCTATTTCAGCAAAGAAGAACGCAGATCCCTGACCTGGAAGATCCTGCCAAGAAAAGCCTGTAAACATTTGATCAACACCCTCAGCAATCTCCACCAGCAACTGGATGAGGGTTAGTAAGGGCGGGTCACTGTGGTGTCAACAAAGAAATG
The DNA here is from genome assembly GCA_013461565.1 of Labeo gonius. NCBI lineage: Eukaryota > Metazoa > Chordata > Actinopteri > Cypriniformes > Cyprinidae > Labeo > Labeo gonius. The sequence continues at coordinate 17,502 of NPDK01142740.1, forward strand.
ATTTCACTTATCATCTGTTTTTTTCAGGGCAATGTTATTTCACTTCACTGCACAGAAAATGCCACTTTAAGTGGCCTTCTACTGTCCTTTTGGTTCTGACAGTATCATTTTTATTACCTAACAATGTTTTATGAATGCTTGACCAAGTAAGAGCAAAACCAGTCATCCTTGAGATGTGATGAGATTTAGAGACGAGGGCAATAGGCTGTATAGGGACAGAGTCTGTATAGAGTGCTGGGATACTATCTGATACATCAGAGCTGATTGATGTGTCAGAATTTGAACCCAATTATTCACCGTGCTTTTGGTTCTCAAAAATGTCCTGTACGGAATGTTCCGACTCGTAGAATTGGGACTAAACACTGAGATTATTAATAGGTAAACTGATATAAAAATGATGTATCTTTCTGTGCTAAGTGACTGTGTTCCCATATGTTTTATAGAGAACATTATGTGTCCACTGATGTGGCTGATTAATAACAGACAGAGCTTTGATCTTTTTGCTGACCTTTCTGAAATGATGTGAAAGGAGCTTATGCAATGCGCCCATATCTCAACTTGAGCCTACTATATCTTCATTATTAAGATGTGCTATGTATATAACCTAGACATTATCAGTACATTTCTCCTTGTGTATGAAAGTTGCCTTGTATACTCAACCGTTCAAAAATTTCCCTGTTGAAAAAACAGCATATGTTTGTTAGGTATGTTTTGGCAGCTGGTTTGAGCTGGTTTAAGATGGTCATGTGCTGGTCCTAAGCAACTAGCTTCTGCTCAGGACCAGCTTAAACCAGCTCAAACCAGCTGCAATGCTTCAAAACATACCTAACCAGCATATGCTGTTTTTTTCATCAGGATAAGATTTTGATGTATTTGCTCACCACGGCTGAATTTATTTGATCAAGAATATAGTAAAAACAATAATCATGTTAAATATTACTATGAATCACAGTTGAGGTCAAAAGTTTAGCTTGCAGAATCTGTCATTTATAAAAATGACCCTGTTCAAAAGTTTACATACACTGAATTCTTAATACTGTGTTGTTACCTGAATGATCCACATCTGTTTTGTTTTGTGATAGTTGTTCATGAGTCCCTTGTTTATCCTGAACAGTTAAATTGCCTGCTGTTCTTCAAAAAACTCAGGTCCCACAAATTTTTTGTTTTTTCCACATTTTTCTGTAATTGAACCCTTTCCAACAATGACTGTTTGATTTTGAGATGCATCTTTTCACACTGAGGACAACTGAGGGACTCGAGTGCAACTATTACAAAAGGTTCAAATGCTCACCAATGCTCCAGAAGGAAAAACAAAGCATTAAGAGCTGGGAGGTGAAAACTTTTGAACAGAATTAAGATTGTGTACATTTTTCTAATTTTGTCTAAATATCATATTTTTAAATTTAGTACTGCCCTCCAGAAACTACAGAAGATACTTACATGTTTCCCAAAAGACAAAATAAGTTAAATTTACCCTAATTTTCAAAGTCAAAAGGTTTTCACCCCCCGGCTTTGAACCTTCTGAAATAGTTGCATATGAGAACATTTTGCAGATTCTGCAATGTGTATGTACACTTTTGACCTTAAATGTATTCTGTTTTAATATAGTTTCAACTGTAATTAAATTAAAATCTTACTGACTTAAAACTTTTAAATGGTTGTTAAAAAGTACCAACTTAAGCATCAATTTTCCACAGGTTATCAGATGAGCCGTGAGGAAGGACAGATGGAGGCTTTCATGAGCGAGCGGGAACCTGGCAGTGGTGGAAAAAGTCTGGAAACCTTGGAGCTGGAGATCCAGGAGGCTTTCCTGCGCTTCATGGCAGCCATCTTGAAAGGCTATCGTTCATACCTGTTGCCCATCACACAGGCTCCATCTGAAAAAGCAACTGACGCCAGTTCACTCTTTGATCTGCAAGGTGAGCAGCCAAGATGGATGTGATGCTTGAATCCTCTTTCTTCTGTCCCAGTGTGTCAGCCATTGTTGTTTGTGAACGTCAGGAACAGCTGTAACGGAGTTGCTTCATCAGCAACAAAACGGAAAAAACAATGCATTAAAATCTCGTTTTGACCCAGCCTCTTGCAGAGAGTCCATTGTGGTACATGAGTGGAATGCTAAAGCTCAGCAGCTGCTCAGAATGCTCAAATTTGGCCCCGTGCCTGTGGAGTCTGGCTTAAATCAGGCTTGAAATTATTGTGGCGATTTTGATAAAGCCCCATTGGAAATTAGATGCGCCTGACAGGTCCAACAAACTGCAAAGATTAATAGAATGTCTGAAAACACATCTGCAGCCTCTTATGTAATCCCTGTGTTAGAGTCTATTGCATCTTTCACACTGTGTACACTCTAAGGCTTTCTCAATGACGACAGTCTAGCAACAAACACGTAATTCATGACACGCCTTCTTAAATTTGACTGATTAAATGTTTAATCACAACTGACAACTGTGGCGGTCAATTATAATAATCAGATAATGAATGTGATCACTTTTTCTCATTGTAATGGTATTTCTTTGACTTTTGTTGCAGGCTTTTTGAAGAGTCGTGACCGATCCCATCAGAAGTTTTACTCGCTGATGACCAAGACTCAGATGTTCATTCGTTTCATCGAAGAGTGCTCTTTTGTCAGCGATAAGGATGCAAGCCTTGCCTTCTTTGATGACTGTGTTGACAAGGTATGAATCCCTGGTCTATATACATATTTAGTTCCTGCTAAAAAATACATCAGGAAAACAGCCGCCTCTAATTAGATTCAACATAAACTGCTTTTACAAAGCTCACCATTTAAACTATACTCCAGGCTCTTAGCATGTAAAAAAAACACAAAGAGTTCAAGGAAGTGTACACGGCATGATTTGCGAGAACAGTAAGGGGAAATGTTGTTGTTATTAGCTGTGCTGTTGTGATCCCTTGGGCTTGCTTATGTGAAGTTATTAATTTTCTGAGCATTGTTCTCTCGTTTGTTCTTTCCTACTTACTGCCTTTTCATCTAAGCAGCCTGTCCTATTATTTTCGCTTTTCTCACTACCTTCTTCTCTCTTTTCTCCTTAAACTTTTATCTTTACTTGCTTGCTTGAACAGTTGTTCGGTACGGAGAAAGGGGGGAAGGTAAGTTGCTTAATTCAGTGTCTTTTAACTTCTGATGTACTGCAGAACTATTCTAGAATACATTTCCTTGATTACAAAAATGGCTTTTAAAGCATCTGATAAATATTTTATTCTATTTTTCTTTACTTTTTTCACTTTTTGTTTTATTTTACTTGATTTTATTTTATGCCTCATTTTTTAGTTTGACTCATTAATGTTAATAATCTAAAAAAGAAACATTAGGACTGTCTATGGTAGCCAGTTTTCGCCACTGTATAAAAACCGTTTTAAAAAGCGACTTTTTATCTTTTTTTTTTCTCAGAATTGCGTGATATAAACTCGCAATTATGACTTTTTTCCTCAAAATTGTGTCATGTAAGCTTGCAATTCTGACTTTTTCCCTCAGAATTGTGATGTAAACTCGCAATTCTGCCTTTTTTCTTCAAATTGCGTGATGGAAACTTGCAATTCTGACAATTTTCAGATGAATTGCATGATATAAACTCACAATTTGGGTTATAAAGTCACAATTGCGAGATAAGAACTCGCAATTCTCCCTTTTTTCTCAGAACTGCAAGATATTAAATATAAAGTTATAAAGTCACAATTCTGACTTTTTTTCCTCAGAATTGACAAAATTGCATGACTATTTCTCTCACAAATGCAAGTTTATTTCTCGCAATTGACTTTTTTTTTCTCATTGAGACTTAAACTCACAATTGCGAGACCAATTTTGAGGGGAAAAAAGAAATGGGCTTCCATAACTGTCATTAGGACTGTTTTGAGGAAAAAAACAAACACTCACCCTAGTTTTTTGACCTCAGTTCACAGAAATGACCTGTTTTTTTTTGTGGTTTCACCACGGGTGTGGTGATTCGTAGCTGGTATTATGAATCTTGGCTTTGAAGCAGTGTGTTTGCTGCCTTCATAATTAAAAACATTTCTGTTTAGATCAGAGTCTCTGCAGAACCACTAAGATCCTGTATGCATAATTAATTTTTCTGTGCCTTACGCCACTTCGTGATTTCTTATATTCGCAACCGTTGTGCCCTTTCTCGGTATGATCCAGACTGCATATGGATCTGACGCTGCATCTTCAGTGAACCGCTGCAAGTTGTCTCCTTTTTAAAATGCAGACAAATATATTCCCGGACGGTTGTTTTGTACCTTTGTAGTACATTTATATCTGTCTCAACAGGAGCACGCAATTTATTCTTGTTTAGAGGAACGGGAGTCATCTCTCAACTGTCTTCCCCACAAGGCTTTAGTGTGCTAGTAAAGACAAATGTGTTTTACACTTTCAGTAACGCTGCCATCAGTGAAAGTCACACTTTTCCTGCTCTGGTCTGTCCTTATACCTGTCCCTATGCGAGGACCTTGGAGGACAGTTCTTTAGCACTGTGGTGGTAATGAAAATGACAGTTCGAGTTGATTTAAACTGACACGGTTTGGTGGGTTGTGTTCACAGAGGACATTTATAAAGGAACCAGGAAAGTAAAGGACAAACCACGTTCCGCTGTAACCCAAAAGCATTTGGTTATAGTGTAACACCTCAGCGATCCAATGAACCAATTTTAAAGTTCATCATAATTTTGTAAAACGTAACCATTTTGTTCCCTCTTTCTGAGTATCAAAAGTGAAACCTTTGATTCTGGTGCTTTTTTTTCTCTAAGATATTAATGTGATCTGCCTCTATGATTGGTTAACAGCCATAACACACACGTGAAAGTGTCTTTAAAACTCTCAGTGGTGAATGCAGAGTATTTTTAAGAATATTCCTGCAGCACAGTATGTAATTATAACACGGCTCTCTGGAATACTTGATTATAATTGAACAATTGTAGTGTTCTGCTGTGGAATATTATTAAAACTATTTTTAAACTGTATATTTCACTGTTGTCCCTGGCAACAGATCTCCTACACTGCTAGATTTCCTCTCACATAATAAACTGATTTCAACTCAAATCAACATCCATTTATGTACTTACTTGGTAAGCCATGTACTGTAAAAAGCAGAATCCTATCTCCATTGTGTCTTGATTGTGGTTTGTTTTGCAATTAGAAAATGGATATTTATATATGGAATTATTATGTTATAGAAGCCCACTTCCACCACTGAATAAAAAATAAAAAAAGGTAATTGTGACTTTTTATCTCGCAATTACAAGTTTGCAATTACATTTTGCAATTCTTTTTTTTTTTTTGCAAAACTTTT
>NPDK01143012.1:0-13262 GCA_013461565.1 Labeo gonius
TAATTGTTAAATTTTTATTTATTTATTTATTTTATTTATTTATTTATTTTGTAGACCTGTAAGAGCAGTGTTTTTGATGTTTCCGGTGGGGTTGGCGTGACATGGAAAAGGGTCGATTGGTTTGTTTAAACTTGTTTGTGGTTAGGTGTCTATCTCCACCCATTACCTCCAGCGAGGGGGAGCTAGAGCTCCAGCTCCTCGCATTTGGCTCTGCAGCAAACACCCTCTCAGTGTATGTGTAAATAAGGAAGACATAATTTTTTATACCGGCTGTAGTATTGTTGCAGACGCCGCCATGTTGTGGAGATGCTGTGTGTTTCATTGCCAAAGCTAAAGTGCTTTCTTTGGCCTTCCAAATGTGTACACAACTAGAAATCAGTGGTTAAGCTATATTTCCAACACTGTTCCAGAACAGTACAACACAAATATTTGTGTGTGTGCAGCGTATTTTACGGAGGATTGTTTCATGAACCTGGGAGAGTAGCCTACAATGCCAGCTGTGTACAAAGGGTTAAGGCTATAAAGTGGGGCAATTCCAACTTTGCAAGGACAGTCTGGCGCTTCTGACTCACAGCCTGTAATTACATTTTCATATTTAAAGAATTTGCTACTGACTGTTCAAACGCAATTTTTGAGCAGTGTAGAGCAGTGTTTGTTGTTTCTACAATCACACATGGTGTTGTGTTTATGCGGCATGGCGCAATGCAACACAACGCATTAGAAAGACTGTATGAATCATTATAATCAGTAATCATGTCCTCACTACATGCAGGCAATCACAGTGCACTGGATAGTTGGCCTATCAGAGCACACCACATTTTTAAGAATGATGAGCTTTGTAAAAAATTGATGGGTTTCAGAAAGGCGGGGCAGAGAAGAGCAACATTAATGCATGGTATGTGGAAAATGATGTTTTTTTTGTTTTTGTTTTTACCTGAAACTGCATATACGCATTGCATTGCACCAAATATACAAAATAATGTTCTTTTTAGCAACATCATATGACCCCTGTAAACTTTTATATTAATTGTTGTTCAAAATGAACCCAGTACTTCAGACACACAGCATGTTTTATCAGGGTAAATTAAAAAAATGAGCTAAATAAAAGACACAAAGAAATTAGGAATAAAATCAGATCCAAAACAAATATTTTATGAGCAATGTCACACTAGTACCCATGTAATATCACTCAATATCAGCATGGCTGTGATTTGTCCGTAATCACAGCCATTCTGATATAGAGCGATTTCACATGGATACGAGTGTAATATTGCATTTATAAAAAGTTTGACGGTACACACAAATAAATAAATTAAAAACAATCTCTAAATGTCTTAAAAAACCTTTTGTGTGCCTCTGTTACTAATTCGAAAACATCAATTTAGAACTAGTATGAAGGAATGTTAACTTGTTTATTGTATTATGGAGAGTAGAGTATTGAGAGAGAGATGGAGTGAGTGAATATGATTACCTGCATTTACAGCATTCATTTTTCAGCTCAGTCTCATATTCAGAATAGAACATTAGTTTGAATGACCTCTAATGGAAGGGATATCTTTGTCGTAGTATCCTTTCAACTGTTAGAGGATTTCCCATGATAACGCTGGTCAGTAAATTGTTTGGCTGCATCATAAGGTCAGGACACACCAAATCAACTTCAAAAAACTAGCGGCGACAAATGCTGACAAAAGCAGTTTACAGATTTTATAGAAAGATAATGATGTGCACCAAATCAGTCTAGTCACCGCACGACCCGTAGCCATCATCTGCTCCTCTTGTCTGTCTAAACGTGTGGCACTGTTAGACAGGAATTTGCTGACGTCAGAGGCACTCGCTTAATCCATAGTGGGTCAGATCATTCTGTCAGGATAGAACAAGATGGATTCAAGTGCGAATGCAGATAGTAGTTTATTGCAATAAACAAGACAAACAGAGTCACAAAAGCAGATGGTCATGGGTGCAGTGGTATTAGGCTTCCTCGGTAGTGCTAGGCTGCAGTGGGTAATGGAAAATTGTCCAGGAATCCAAAAACAGACCGGCAGTAATCCACAAGCAAGCAGGAACTGGGAACAGAGCAAGCCACAGGTACTGCACAGAAAGCAGACATGAGACAATGATCTGACAAAGACAAGACAAACACTGAGACTTAAATAGGGTGGTTAATGAGCCCCAGCTGAAGCTAGTGAGCTCATCAATGGTAGTACACAAGATGACCACAAGAGGCCTATGAACCTATGAACCGTGACAAGTCTCTGTAGAAATTTGAATACTTTAATAGTTGTGGACGGAATTTAGCATAGTTGTGCTTTATAATCCTCAATGTCATAATGTAAATTTTATTTTATATAGAATCTTCTTTTTCTTGTTGACAGCTGCTGTGAATGTATGAGGTTTGGAGATTTTACCATTAACTGGATGGTTAAAAGTGGTAAATCAAAATTAAAATCAACTGTGGAGTAATTTAAATTCAAATAGCTGATTTTGAATTCTTGACTTGAATCACTAGAAGGAGGAATTCTTAAATTCTGGACTTGAATCACTAGGAGGAGTAAAACTTATAGATCTGATATTTACTAACAGATCAGAGAGAGTAACAAAAACATAATCTCATTACTGACCTTTCAGATCACAATATGACATTGTTTGTTAGGAAATTGGCTAAAAACATCTACTTAATCATCATAAAACAGAAAAAACAATTTTAACAACACTTGTTGGAATTCCCAAGTCAAAAATAGCCCAATTTGAACATGATTTGAAAGTAAACAGAGGTAAGGTAATTAAAGAATCACATTTAAACCAAGGCAGCAGTTCTAAATTGTGGCAACATATAAATAGACTAGTAATTCAAGTAGGCATAAACACTTCAAAATAAATGTCTTAAAACTAGTAATAATCTGATTCATAGTAATGATACTACTGCAAATGTTTTAATAGTTGAGTCTGTACAAGAATTAGCAAAGAATTTTAAATACACTGAGTCATCCCCTGAAGAATTTCACTGTGCTCAGACAGGCTCCTTTTATAATAATGAGGTATCTCATGATACATTTCAAAAAGTGATTGTAAATATGAGTAACTCTGTGTTTAAGGACATTCACAACATTCATGCTGAATTAATGTGCCTTAAACAGCAGAAGGCTTTATTGCAGCCCAGCCACACTTCTTCGAGGTCTGTAATGCTTGTCTACAGAAGACAGTGGTGATGTTAGTCAGCTCAATTTAGGTCAGCTTCATTTCAGTCCAATTCAACATGTATTGCAGTGCCGAAGATGCAGTGGTAACATCGAGCATGCTGATTAGTTGGTCAAAATTATCCAGGACATCCAAGAATATCCGGGCCTTTTGTACAGCCGAACTCAGGAACTAAATTTGCTCATCTTACAAAGGTCGGCATCCTAACATCAATCATCCTCAGGTAGGGCTGGGAGCTGAATGAGTCGAGTCACAACTCTTGTATAAGTCCTACCTTTACATCCACACTGGTTGTCTGAATTCTTCCATCTGAGCCTGGGAAAACCTTGGTTACCTTCCCCATGGGCCTGAGGGCACGAGGACGTTAGGGATCGACGATCATAACCACATCACCAATCTCTAGTGTCCTCTTGTCAGTTCTTCATTTCTGGTGGGCCTGGAGGCTGGGTAGGTAATACTTAAGGAAGTGTCTCCAGAAATTATCTGCAAGCAGTTGACTGTGGCGCCAGCATCAGCGACTCAGGATCTCTGAATTTTGGTAGACTACCTGAGGTGAGGGTGCATCTCGATGCCCAATCAGGAAGCAGAACGGGGTGATTGGGTCAAGGTCAGCTACATCAGAGGAGGTATACCCAAGCGGCTTTGAGTTGAGGACCCCTTCAACTTCAACCAAGACTGTTCTTAGTACTTCCTCTGTGACAGTCTGGGCCTCGATGGTCACTTTGAGGGCTGCTTTGATTGAGCGGATTTCCCTCTCCCAGCAACCGTTGAAGTGAGGTGCACCTTGTGGGTTGTAGACAAATTTGATTTGCTGGCTGGCAAGGTGACTTTGTAGTTCATCCTGCATGGCTGCAAAGGACTCGCTCAGTTCGCGTTCTCCCCCTTTAAAATTGGTGCCCTGGTCACACAGCAACTCGTATGGTTTCCCTCTACGTGTGATGAATCATCTCAGGGCCATCAAGAGTCTGAATCAATACTATGAAGAATGTCAAGATGGACTGCCCTGATGGTCATGCACTTAAACAGCACACTACATTTTTTCTCATTGCAGCGGCCAATCTTAATAACAAAAGGGCCAAAACAGTCCATGCCTGTTGAATAGATGGCTGGTTTGAAGTACCTCTGTCTGGTAAGAGGCAGGTCGGCCATGAGGGGAACTTCTGGATGACCTCTCCACTTTTTGCACTTCACACACTGGTGCTGGCAAATGGCTTCACGGCCTCTTAATATCCAGTATGTTCTTTTTATTTCGGCAAACAAATGTTCTGACCCAGGGTGGCACAGTCTCTCATCATAATCCCTGATGATCAGTCTGGTAACCGGATTCTGAGGATCAAGGACAACTGGATGCACTGCATCCACTTCCAGCACATTACAATGATGCAAACGACCTCCTATCAGTCCTCTAATCAGTCCCGTAGCAGAGACGAGTTCAGGGGAGAGTGAAGCCAATCTGCTTGTACCTGGCACTGGTTTTCCTGACTTCAGAAGACTCAACTCTGCAGGAAAGGACTCCACAAAAGGATTGTACGTTGAACTTCTCTTTGGGTGTCAGCACATGAGGTGTAGGCCGCCCCATGGAGCTCCTGACCACAGGCGTTTAAGTAGTCCGACAGAGTGTCGTATTGCTCTGGCTTTGGCAAGGGTGTGGGTACAGTCACTGACCCACAGAACACAGACCGTCTCAACTCACTGCTTTGCTCTTTAAGAGATAAGGGAGTTTGTTCAGGCCAGGTATCTGGTGGCAGCTGGAGGAATGATGGTCCCTGACTCCACCGGCTCCCTATCGAGAGGTCTCAGAGAAGCTTGCCTTGAGTTATATTGCCCGCCGGGGTGTCTCCAGATTTGACAAAGTACCAGGAAGCAGATGCCGTCAGCTCCTGAATCTCTGCTACACGTGTCCCTACAAACACTTTGTAGCAGCAAGAGCTGGATTTCAACCATGTAAGCACTGTGGTGGAGTCTGACCAGAGTGTAACAGAGTGTATGGGGATTGCAAGTTCTGTGACTAAAAGTTTGGAAAGCTGTGCGCCACTGAGAGCTGCACATATCTCCAGACGGGGTATGGACTGCTGCTTGCGAGGGGCAGCTCGGGACCTGGCAGCCATAAAGGTAACTTCCACTTGACCCTCGTTATTCTCTGACCGGAGGTAAGCCACTGCACCGTATGCCTGTTCTGATGTGTCACAGAAGATGTGAATCTCACGTCTACAGGACGGGTGATCCATCTGTGAGTTGAAGTAACATCTGGGCAGAGATATATCTTTAAGTGTACTCAACTCTTTCTCCCATTCACACCATAAGGAAAGGAGGTCCTCCGGTAACTGTGGGTCATCCTAGTCGTGTCTCTTGTTCCGTAAGCGTTGCACTAGTATCTTGGCTTAGGTGGTATAAGGGATAATATAACCGAGGGGGTCATATTGGCTTGCCAGTATACAGTAGATGTTGCGCATTGTCACGGTGGAGCAGCGTTTACCTCAATGTTTGTAGCGAAGAACTTCAGACTGGCAGTGCCAGTGCAGTCCAAGTGTTGACTCACAGACATCTTGCTGGCCTTGAATGAGCCAGGGGTCACAGGCATCTGATCTAGAGGAGGGAGGGGGCAATTGCTGGCTCACTGCCACAGTTCAAAGCCGCCAGATGCTAAACGTGAACAGAGCTGATCGACCAAGTCTTTGGCCCCTTTTTCGGAGGTAAGGCTAGGTGGCACAACAGGGACTGCATGTCGTACCGAAGAGAAGCACCTGCCATTGATACACATCGGGAAGTTGCTCTGGCTTCAAATCCCTCCACACGAACCGACGTAAGGGCATGTCATCAGGGAGCAGCCTCACCTGGTGAAACATACCCTTGATGTCACTGCTTACAGCTATGGAGTGCTCACGGAAGCGGAGTAACACGGCCAGCAGTGATGGGCTTAATGTAGGACCTGAAAGGAGGAACTGGTTTAGGTTGTGACCCTCGTATTCAAAGGAAAAGTTGTAGACAACCTGGTTTTTGCTGTTATGCTGCACCATGTGGCGGGAAATGTACCACGGCTCCTTGGAATCTTCAACCTCACTCGGCTCCAGCTTTACTCCATAGCCAGCTTCCTTCATCTTAGTAATCTCAACGTGGTAGGTTGAAGCCTGATCAAGGTTTTTCAGCAACTTCCTTTCAACACTCCTAAGTTGAGGGAGAACAGCCTCTTTGGGCATGGTAAGTGTGGCATGTTCTTTACCCGAAGGAGTGGTGTGGCATAATGCATAATGCCGTCTACTTCCACCCTCGTGGTTTTTTCCTGTAGCAGTTGGATGGCTTCCTGATCCAGCTTGGATCATGTCACAGTCTTTTCACTGTGGAAGGGGACCACATCCATCTGCCACAGTCTCTTAACATGAACAAACAGGTCAGAGTTTGGGAGAACATATGTGAAAAGGCACTGGTGAACATTTAGACCATGTTTAATCTCCTGCGTGGGGCCTTGAAGCATCCAACCCAGGCGGGTCTTAACTGCTGCCTGTCCGCCTGGTGGGCCTAGCAGGATGGGTTCAATGGGTGTGATGAGATGCGGGCAGTCTGAACCAATCAACAGCACAGGCTGTACCCTATCCATCTGTTGCAATGGAAGACCAGCCAGGTGTCGATACTTCTTCTGTAAAGATGTCACTGGGTAGGTATGTTCAGCAAGGCCAAGTCTTTCAGCTGCAAATGCACTTCTGATGAGGAATTTCTTGTGAGGGTGGGACACAGGAGCCATTGTGGAGAAAACAGCAGCCCCATGAAACCTGCTGATCTTACTTCACTATTCGCAGGATCAGATCTTCTGGCTTCCCTTTGAGGTTCAGCTGCTGGGCTTTGAGGAGTACTCTGCGACTGCTGAGAGAATGGTCCACATACACGATGTCCTTTGTGGTACTCACAAGGCAAGAGTTTTCTTTGGGCTCAGTCTCAGAACTGGTACTCACAACTCTATCATTTAGATTGTGCAATACAAGGAGGTGTTTCTTATTGCAAGTCTTGCACAGGGCCTTCAGAGTTCAGAAGTTGAAACATCCATTAAGGAAATGGCTAGCATTGTCGCAATGTGGGGAGTAGGCACATACCTTCCCACTGGACCTGTTGGAGCTAGGCCTGGGCTCTGGAGCAGACACTCTGGGTTCACTGTCTATGAAGGGCTTCTCTGTACCCATCAGGATGCTTGTAGACATTGCTGGGGACTTGAAGTCATAATGACCGTCTCTCCTTTTGGTTGATGAGTTTGGGGCATGAGTCTTGGCAGTATCATCCTGAACTTGGAGCTCATACTCCAACCAATCCGCAAAGTCAAGAAGAGTAGGAACCGTTATTCTTGATGGGTGGACAAACCTCTTGAAACTGGTCCTAAGCTTGTGTGGAAGTTTGCCTTGTAGCCTGGACACGTGCGAACCACATTCCAATTCAGCTGCCCCTTCTGACCCCAGCTGCTGTAGCATGTTTACTAATAAATGTACACGGAGGGCAAATAGCTTGAATGCTTTAACATCTCCTGACCTGATGTTGGGACCTTCCAGAATTTCGGAAATGTTCCGCAGAACAAGCTTGTGTGGTTGACCATACATCGTTACCAGAGCTCGCATGGAGTCTATGTAAGGTCTCACAGAATTACAATAAGAATCGGCTACCAACAGTGCATCTTCTACTGTGATCAGTCAGGATCTGATATTTGAAGCGTTCGGTTGCATCTACTGGGAGAAGGTTCTCAAGCGCCATCCACAGCCTCGAAAACTGTCTTGAGTCTGCTGACGTTAAGATAGGTATGGTAGGTACAGGTCCCCGGTAAATCCTTTCTTGCATGTGTACCATCTCAGCTCTAGGTGTAGTCGCAGGTTGCTGTGGTAGGTGGAACTCTCTCTCACCTGGATAATGCCCATGTCTAAACAGAGGATTGTCCTCATAGTAATGGACAGCTTCAGCAGGCTGTAATGGCTTCCGTGGATTAGCACGATGGCTCTTGCTAGCACCTGTCTGCTCTAACCTGGGTGTAAGTGTAAAGTCCCTCATCTGCCTCGTTGGCTGCTCGCACTGGACAGATCTGTGCTGAAAAACATCACCAGGACATGCTGCAGGCTCCCTCTGGGTAACCGATGGGTACTGACTACATGTGGGTTGGGGCACCTTAGTGCGAGTACTGGGGTCACTGAGCGGCGAGGAGTCTCTATGCTTGTGCTTATCTGCTGGTACAGACAGGATTCCAGGTAGGATGTGGCTGTGAAGCTCATCACTGTCTCTCTTCATCTCCGTCCACATAGACTTGATGTCAGATAGCTGTTGGGCTTGAAGGTGAAGCTCATCATCCTCTAATTGTGTCTCTTGCCATTCGTCTTGAAGTAACAGATCACCTATGTATGAGGACTGGCTCTTTGGAGATGATGATCTCGATACATACTCTGGCGTGGGTGGAGCTTCCTCTATTCTAGCTTCATCCAGACATTCAGTTGGTAATACTCCCTTTACAAAGCCTGATAAAACAACAAAAAAACCCTTCTTTCTGCCATTTCTTGGGCTGCCCTCCCAATCAAATGTTGACCAAAATTGCCAGGGCAAAGGATTGTTAGGTTTGATTAATCCACAGACGGTTTCACCACAGCACCACCCAACCATTTTGGGCAATGACACCTCCTTTCAGTCCAAATGCTCTAACCCACTGAGGAATCATGAGTGCCACTGTGGTTGGTAAATGCAAAAAGAAGACCCATATGGCTGCGAAGATTTCTGAGAAACTCCTTTCTGCCATGTCTCCACTGGCTTGAGCTGCCTTCCCAATTGAACGCTGACGAAAAAATGTCAGGGCAAAGAACTTGAAGCTTGGTTCAATCGCAGACAGTTGTGCTGCAGCACTGCCCAACTGAGACATTTTGGCAACGATACCTCCTTTCAGTGTAAACGCTCAAACCCACCGAGCTAAGTGCCCGACCAAGTTCAAGTTGCAGATGATGACCTGAGAAAAAGAGTGCAATGTGGACATCAAAAGAACACTGAATTACGGATGCAACTCCAAAAAGAGGCTCCAAAGCCAGAGGTGGGCTGGCCTTGGAATTAAACCCAGGACCTCTCGCACCCTAAGAGAAAATCATACCTCTAGACCAATGAGCCACCCAGCGCTAGATCCTATCCGGCCATATACTTCACTGCACTCCTGGTTTCAGGTGCCCAGACATCCCGCTTCTGTAGTTGGCAAGTGCAGAAGAAGGGCTGATGGGACTGGGTAGATTTCGGAGAAACCCCTTTCAGGCGTACCTCCACTACCTTGGCCTGCCTTCCCAGATTAATGTTTGTTAACACATCAAAAGCAAAGGACACAAGGTTGAATGATAAGGAATCAAAGCTGTCTGTTGGAACCAATTAGTTAGCTAGTAAATATGTCAACACAAACAAAAATATTTACAAAGAGCTAGAAAACAGCAATAATTACACCAGTCTATAAATCTGTAGATAAAGAAATAGCAAGTAACTATAGGCTTATTTACATCCTTCCTGTAGTTTCAAGGTTTTTGGAAAAGATTGTTGCCAAGCAATTAGTGGAACATTTAGAGTCTAAACCAGTTTCTTCACCCACAGCAGTTAGGATTAGAGAGATATGCTGCTGCATATGCATGTTCCTTGGATTTATAAAAGGCCTTTGCTTTTGTTAAGGCATTTTTAACTAAAATTGAAAAAATGTTGTATGCATTTTGCCCATTCATTTACACAACAGTGGCAATTTGGACACAGTTATAATCATTGTTGGGGACTTTAATAAAACAAACCTTACACGTGAACTGCTAAAATTTCAACAACATATTACCTGCCCCACCAGAGACAAAAATATTTTAGACCACTACTACACCACAATGAAGGATGCATATCGATGTGTTCCCAGAGCAGCTTTAGGACTCTCTGACAACTGCCTGGTTCACCTTTTCCCAATATACAGACAAAAACCTAATCTGTTTAGCCTGTAGTAAGGACTGTAAAGAGATGGAGCAACAAAACAGAGCAGGGCACAACCCTGTTTCGGCTGCACTGATTGTAGTGTTTTTGAAGCTGCGGTTCCTGGGCACCACCATCTGACATGACTTGACAACATGTTCTCACTCCTAACTCGTCACATATTGTGACAAGGATTGGTTAAGGCCTTTTGTTGTCACTTCTTGATGCTTAGGGTACCCCTTTAGCGTAATTTTTGACATGCAGTTGTGGCTGTTATGTGTCTCGTGACTAATTGCCTCATGCGGGAGTATCTTTTTGAATGAGATGTGAGCACGTTAACAGAGCAGGATCATTTTCATCGATTAAAACCTTTTGTTATTCGCATAAAGATATTGCACGGCTTCAGTAGACTCAGAATGCAACAGAAATTGTTTGTAATGATTTTATAGTGCTTGTTTATGGTCAGTTTTTGCAATAAAACAATGGAGGACCCTGCGTGTCGAAAATGACGCTAAAGGGGTTCCTTGAGCATCAAAAAGTGATCCAAGGGGACCTGACTAAGCGTCAATATGTGACGAATTGGAAGTGAGAATGTTTTGGACCTGAAGTGCGTTGTGGCTAGAAGAGATACAGCTCAGACCTGAACTGTTCTGCCTATTAGATATATTACCATGTTAAACTCTCAGAGAGTTGTCATGACAGAACTAATAATTACAACAAAGGCAAATAAAATGACAAACAAAGCCAGAAAATTGTAAAACAATTCAACTGTATAATTTATTCATCCTGTAATGCATTCTGGGATTCAGCATAGTATTTGCAGCTGAAAATAAGTAAAGACAACTCAAAGTGTTTAGTAACAGAGATGTATATACTGTATAACATAATTTATTGCGTGAATTTTGAAATGAATTGAAATGCCCCACTGTACTTTCATTCACTGTTCCACTAATATAGTCAAGTTGAACAAGTGAGTTAAATCGAGTGAGCGAATTCAGACACAGAGTATGCCGAGTATGAAGAAAGACAAACCCTGTCCCGGCGCACTTGCACCAGAACTCTCAGGAGAAGAGAAACTGGGGGAAATGTGTACAGACACAGCCTCATCCACATCTGTACCACAGCATCCAGTCTCAGAAGTGCTGGATGTATGAGGGAGAACAAGAGTGGACAATGTGAGGTCTCTTAAGAGACAAAGACTTCCACCCTCCAGTTCTGCTCCACCACCTCGGGTTGGAGCCTCAATTCCACGGGCCTTGGCCCTTGCCTCGACAGGATGTCTGCTCTCTGATTGAGGTACCCAGGGATGTAAACTGCTTTCAAGGAAAGGAGTTTTCCCTGGGCCTACAGAAGGATCTGGTACACCAGGCTGTATAGGGGGCGTGAACACAGAGCCCCCCAGGGGCTGATGTAAGAGACCACCAATGTTGTCTGTGCAAACAAGCACACACTCAGGTCTGGGAGAAAGGGTTTGATTGGATGTAAAAAGGCCTGTATCTCCAGGCAGTTGATGTGCCACGAGAGATGGCAGCCTTTCCACAGACCCTGGGCAGAGTGGCCACTCATGTCCGCTCCCCAGCCAGTGTGGGAGACATTTGTTGTTAACATTACGTGATGACAAGGAGCCCCCAACACTGAGCCTTGTGACAGCGACCAAGGCTTCCTCCGAATGTTTAAGGCACGTAAGCATTGACACCACTGCAAGGGTCTCATGTACAGCAGGCCAAAAGGTATCACGTTGGACGTAGCTGACATCAGACCCAACAGTCTCTGAAACTGTTTGAGAGTGAATGATAGACTTGGATCCAGACAATTGCTTAGTTTGGGTGGGTGCGCAGCTCTTGGAAGAGTCATGGTTGTGCCAAACCTCTTCCATTCGAGAATGATCGACTTGATCCAAGTAGAAGACAGATATTCCTGCATCATGGTCGAATCCCACACCATGCCTAGATAAGTGGTTCTCTGTACTGGAGAAAGCACACTTTTCTTGGCACCCTTAACCACAGCTCTTTCATATGGGTGAATATGGTATCGCAGTGCTGAACCTCCATCTGCTCTGATTGAGTTATATCAACCAATCATCAGTATAATTGATTATGTGGATTCATACCAAAATTTATTATTAATGTAGACATATAGGCCTTTTGAATAATGTAAGGGAGTAATGTAATATAGGATACATTACAGATTTTTTTATAATAACAGTCTTGTGCATTTCTATTTATACAAAATTAATGTTAATAGACTAAATAACAAAACCTTTCTAGATATTATAGTAGATATTATTATTAAAACTGTATCCTTTAAAAATGCAATTTACAGATTTTTACATGCTCAACACAGTCCTCAACACAATTCAAGTTACTGGTACTGTCAGTTTAAGCTACTGTGTATATATGTGATGCGATCTTGGAAAACCCAATGCATGGTGAAATTTTAACTTTTTTAGGTTTTGCAGCTGGATTTAAGCTCTTTCCAAAGCTGTTTTTATATTGTCCATAGCTTGAACATAACAAAAGTGATGGCTATCTTAAGTTGGCTGATAGCTATGATTTTCAGGAATGGAATTTTGAGAAAAACAACACATTCAGCAAGATTTTTAAGTGTTTTAAGATTTTTAAATTTCCTAAAATAACCAGGTGTTGGCTGTTTGCACTGCGTGATCAGTCATTGTATGAAGTCAAAATACGGTGAGAGTGTTTCAAAAGCATGGAGCCGTCTGCTCTGCTCTCTAGCCCTCGTGGTACTTTGATGTTGTACAACAATCGATCAGCTCATCACAAACAACCAACACCTGGTTATTTTAGGCAATTTAGAAATCCTGTGATGAATGTGTCACCTGGAAGTGGCACATCTGGTCACCCTTCTTAACTTTTTGGGTATGATGCAACGAACTTTCCACATCTGCATTTGGCAATTATTTACCATTCTTCTCCTTACCTCTTGACTTCTCAGGCTCTGTCAGATTGGATGGGGGCAGACACACATTTTTAGGCTTCTCCAGAAATATTTGATTGGGTTCAAGCCTGAGCTGTGGCTGGGGCATTCGAGGATATTCACTGAGTTGTCTAAAATCCACTATTGCTGTGTTCTTAGGGTCATTGTCCTGTTGGAAGGTGAACCTTCTGCCCAGTCTG
>NPDK01143161.1:0-10520 GCA_013461565.1 Labeo gonius
ATGTTTTTATTGTTTTATTGTGTTAGTTAACTGTATTTTTTGTTATTTTTACTTACTTAATCAGAACAACCCAGCTGCAGTTTGATTGAGATTAACTGGAATGAACAGTGAAAAAACATCTCTTGGAAGTTGTATTTTTACACATTGAAGCATTGCTAATACAAGACATTTATATTTAGAGACCATATTGATGCTTTCCGTTCAATTCAGTCCTTAAATTTTCTTTGCTTAAAGAAGTGTTGTAAACCCTGGTATATGCAGTGAATGCTGGAAGATGTGTGTGTGTGTGTGTGTGTGTGTGTGTGTGTGTGTTAGCGATCGCTTGAATCTTTGATGGTTTTGCATGCATTTGGGAAAAGCAAAAGAGCCTGGAGGCTGATATGAGCCATCTTTTATTTCCAAGATTTAAGCGCGGTCCGAACTGGATGGAGCGTCCAACAAAAGTGCAGCGGTATTGCGGGGTTCTGCCGCGCTTGATAAAGCGCAGGCCTCTGGGTTGCATAAGAGGATTGTTCGCGAGCGATCCAGGGGCCTTCGCCGCTCAAGCCTGCCAGCTGGGCCCCGTCTGCGGCTCTCATCTGCGCAGCTGGCAGCCGTCCGGCTCTGAAGCGACGCGCGGCTCGCAGGCCTGCTTTCAGAGCGAGCCAATGTCACATTACTGCGCTGTCCAAGCGCACTCATCGAGATGCCTGCGTCGCCGCATCCCGACACAGCGCATCCGCGCGTTTGGGGCCCTCGTTTTAATCTGTGAAAATCAAAGATGTGCTGTTTGTGAGGCACAGATTATAACATGATGTCGATGAATCGACTGTGTTCTGCACCTACTGTATTTTCAGCTGTGTTTGGTTCCAGTTTCATTCAGTGTAGATCAACAAAGATTCAAGATAAGGACAAGTCTATCATTCAAACTGATGAAAGGATGAATTGAGATTAAAAGAGAAATATGATCACTATTGCATAATTAATGAATGAATAAATGCTGGTGCAGGTGAATGGCCTTGTTTTCAGTGCTGGAGTGAAGGACGTGTGTGAAGTGAAGTATGTGTGATTTCTGACTGAGACACTGAGGGAATGTGTCTTAATGTTCTGTCAGGACGGGTTTTTATCATCTCTTGATCATCTCATCCATCCGAGGGGTTAAAACGTGCTGCCATGGCAACAGACGGGGTCAGCTGATAAAAAGATCAGCCACTCCTGATCCTCATTTTCTTCCCATCTGAGCTCAGTCTGGAGTTATCTGGACCAGCCCATCACAGCCCACGCAGATAACACACCTGAGAACTCAATCCACCCGCAGCCGTGAGAAAACTAGGAGAAAAACCTCCAACACCACTGGCAGACAGGACTGTTCAGTGTGTGTGCAGGAAACCTGTCTGATAACAAGCACTTCAGCACGTCTGGAATAATTGATTTTTTATGTTTTTTGAAAAAAATAAGAAAATATCACCAAGGCTGCATTTATTTATTCAAAAATAAAATCGTGAAATATTATTATAATTTCAAAAAGCTGCTTCCTCTGTGAATATCTGTTAAAATGTAATTCATTTTTTTGATCAGACCTGAATTTTCAACATCAACAAAGATTTCAGATTATTATCAATGTTGAAAACAGTGGGGTTTATAATACTGAATGAATGAATAGATAAATAATTCAGCAAAGATGCTTCAAATTGATCAAAAGTGACACTAGAGACACTTATTTTGTTACAAATGTATATATTTATTACCTATTTGTTAAAAAAGATTTATATTTCAAATAAATGCTGTTCTTTGGAACTTTATATTCATATGTGAATCCTGAAAAATATAATGTATGATGGTTTCCACAAAAATATTGTGCAGCACAACTGTTTTTAACACTGATAATAATCAGAAATGTTTGTTGAGCAGCAAATCAGTATATTAGAATGATTTCTGAAAACACTGAAGACTGGAGTAATGATGCTGAAAATTCAGCTTTGGTCACAGAAATAAATTACACTTTAGCAGATATTCACATAGAAAACAGCTGTTTGAATTGTAAAAATTGTTACTGTTTTTACTGCAAATCAAAAACAGCCTTTGGTGAGCAAAAACATTGTAAGAAGTCTTCGTAAAAATTATTCCAAGCATTTGACCTGTAGTATACAGTCAAACCAAAATGTATTCAGACACCTACATTTGTCACATTAACACAGTTTATTCACTATAGTTCAGAAAAATGATCATAAAATATGGCAAGAACTCAAGAGTTAAACTGTGTATGTAACAAATGGTCAGGTCAAAAACAAGTGTCAAATCCAAATACTTTCCCAAATTGTTATCAGTTTTACTGCTAGTCCACTGTATGTATTTATGTATGTAAAGTATTTTTGCGTATAATATGTCACAGTTACTTTATTTTGCTATCCTCAATTACATAAATAAACTATAGTGAATGGAAGCCGTTTCCACTAGTGAATATAAAATAAAAAAGGTAATTTGTGACTTTTTATCTGGCAAGTCTGACTTTTTTTCTCATAATTGTGTCATATAAACTCACAATTCTTTTTTTTTCCTTTTTTTTCTCAGAACTGCGGGATATAAACTCACAATTGCAAGAAATAAAGACTTTATATCTCGCAATTCTGACTTTTTTTCTCCAAATTATGAGATACAAACTCACAATTCGAGTTATAAAGTCTAGTTATGAGGAGAAAAAAAAGACTGATATGTTCAGAGAATTGCAACTTTATATCTCAGAATTCTGACTTTATAATTCGCAATTGTAAGTTTGTATCACGCAATTCTGAGAAAAATTTATTCAGTGGCAGAAACGGGCTTCCATAAGAGTGTGCTGCACCCACTAGTAAGAAAATATATCAAAAATTATATCTGGTGTCTGAATAACTTTTGGATTGACTGTATATTCAGAAAGGCCTCTTAATGCTGTGGTCCTGAGACTTTCCAGAAGATAATGTGCTGTGTGCGTCGCACAGGTTTGCACCCATTTTCCAAATTAGCGTCACTCCCATGTGGAATACGTTGTTCCCTTTATATCCGCGTCCCGTCGCCCGCGTGCGACATGTGTCGTTGTCGGCGCCCGTGGACGGCTGCCAAAAGCCCAATCAACAGCTTTCACCTCAACTCTCAATAATGATCCCTCCAGATAAAAACTGCTGACCATTAAATTATTCATGGCCACGTTATGAATAAATAAACTGACAGCTCCTCTCGCAACAAATCTGGGAAGTATTTGCTCATTTAATCATTGAATTCAAACAGAAGCTGCAACACATTCGGTAAGCGGGCCGTCCCGCCGGACCGTTCGCACTTGACCGGCGGCCAATCTGCCGACGGAGGCTTCCTTCCAGACCCCTTCTCCCTTTTATTTGATTTTCTCAGGCTTGTGTTGAGTAGTGGCTGCGCTAAACCTTTATTTCTCCCCTGATATTTGATGGGATTAATTGTATGCAACACACACGCATACCCGTGTTTAATTAGCTGAGGCCTGTGGTAGCGCGCTGTAGTCTGCATCTAAACTCATCGATACCGCGCCGTGTCGATGAGCCGGCGTATATCTGCTTGAACTGAATTTATTGTTGTTCTTGCGCAGGCTCGGGATGTGCAAATGGCCCATGTCCAAACTCTGATCACAGATCAATGAACATTTAGCACTGCGCTACAGGACTAAAGCGGGACGCAAAACAAACAGCTTCATATTGAACAGTCTTTGCAGTGTTGTGAAATGCTCAGATTGAGGAGGATGAAGTGTTGCACAGGTTGATGGGACGGCAGGATCATACATTACTTCAGCAGACCCACAATGACATTTCTCCCTTTTCAGAGTAATTTGGAAAACTAGAGGTAAGTGGTCAGATTATGGATCCAGCTAGAAGACAGAGAATCACTGGGCTTCTTCATCTTTTCATTTTATTGTTTTCAGATTCTTTGTGAAGTATTATATAATCTTTAACATTAAATACTAGCAGTGAACTGTTTGACTAATAACTTTTTTTTAATATGCTGTCAACTTTTTTAGCACCTCATTCATTAAAGGAATTATGCAAATCAGATTAATATAAACACACTGTCAAAAAACATAACTGCTGAATCAATATTAATAAAATGCTGAAAATAAAATTTAAGATGCTCCAAAAATAAATACAGTTATTTATTTATTTATTTATTTATTTATTTATTTACTAATACACAAATAAATAGATAAATAAATATTTTTAAAAAGCACTGGTGATTTTCTGGCAGAACATCCATTAAGCTTCCAGACATTTCAAGGCAAGTCAGCTTTATTTCTATAGCTCTTTATACAATTCAGATTCAAATTCTGATGTAAATCAGTTTCACTGAGTAATAAACAGTTCTACAGAAAGCAATGTTGTTATTCAGCTCAAATTCAGTTCATTTCAATTCAGTTAAATAAAGTAAAATAACACTTTATTTGACATAGTAACACATTACATGCACTTACTATAGTAATAATAGTAAATTATGTGTAATTTGACGTAAGTACATGCAGTTAATATTACTGAGTACTTGTTTGTGCAGTTGCACTGTACAACAGCACAATAAAATGAAGTGTAACCCAGAAAAACAAATCCTTCATATTAGCATGGTAATTTACCGTAGCCCACTTTTCTTATTGTGCACCGTGCATCTGAAAATATATGTTGTATATAAGAAGGAAATAGAAGGCAATGCATGCAATCATCTCTTTTTATGAAATGTCCATAGAATTAATTGCAAAACGCTTTTTTCTTCTTTTTAAATGAGCCACAAACTATAATACAAAACATAATGGTAATTCAAAATTCTATGCATTAAAAAAAATAATAATCATGAAATGATTAAACAGATGCATTATAAATAAATAAATCAAGTTGATTTTAAATATATTAATATAGATAATAAATAAGGCCATCTTGGTTGCCTCCATACAGAGACACTGTGATTCATGTCAAACTCGAAGTGCTGGAAAAATGACCAGAGTCTTGTCAATTCCACTAGAACTGGATGTGTTTGTGACGGGCTGATGATCAGCTGATGTCTTCCAGCTGGAAACACATCTGTCTGTCTAACATCCACTTCCTGTCTTTCTCTCTCTGTCTTTTCCTGTGGATGTTTCTGATGTTCTAGAGCGATCCTGTCCGCCCTCTGTTTTTCACGACGCCTGTAAGAGTATGAAAAAGTTGAGCATCGTTTACATTTGACAAATGCACGGTATCTTACGACCTGACTAATAAAGCTAGAGTCTGTGCACCCGAAGTTAGATGCGCTCTTTTCTGAAAGCGAACGCGATATTTTATTTCGTTCCGATAAGATTTGTGAAAGCCGAGCCTTTGATTGATCGGTCTCCCGTCCTGCGGCTCGGCGTGGTTTCGAGCGGCTCTGTGTTTACATGGCATTCTCGGCTTCAAAGTTCGGTCTTTCCGGCGCGACGCATCGCGTGCCAACGCTTCGCTCTCTGTTGTGGCATTTTGTACGCCGTTTGCGTCTGCCACCCTAACATTTCATCGCGATAGGATTTCTTTTAAGTCATCGAAACGCTCCCGCTCTCTGGCTGACCTTTTGAACCTGTCGCTCCGATCGCGCCGTTCCCGAGCCACTTTAAATGTCACCTTACTTGTGCTCAAACATTGTTTATTTGCAGTCCCAGACATGCAACCCGATAACACCACAAAAGAGTGGGTGCGAGACCCGCGCCGACGGTTATATGTCAGTATCCTCGTAGCTTTTCAGGCGTCCCGACCGTACAAAAGCGTCCTCGTTCAGAAACCCGGGCAAGGTCAGCGTGGATTAGCCACAGGTAACCCTATCGGGCCCCGCACAGTGCTTACAAAGACCACTGACACTCGCTGTCAACAGACTCTTTGGAGGGAACTCTATCCGCCCGCCCCGCCGTTATTGGACTACCTGGACGAGGACGGCTCGGGTAGCCTTTTCCAATTGCGCCTCTTTGTGCCTCCTTTTATTTGCCTTTGATTTAAGGTGATTCACCGGCCTCATCAATCGGGCCGTCTGGACGCTTGCGCGGCCGAGACTCGTCCGGCGCGTAATTCCTGTCGTTTGTGGCCCTTCTCTTCTCACACAGCTCTCTTTGTGCTCCAACTTGCGAGAGGCAGATGAATGAGACAGAAGCTTAATTCTACATGACATGGATTAGGTGTGTTCCCATAGGATCAGCCGCTAGAGCAAACACAACCCGGAGAACCAAAGGCTCGTTTCCACTTGCTCCTGAGAAGATGTGTTTCGTTTTAAGACGTGCTGGCGTTTGGGCTTGAGAGACAATCTGTCAGCGGTCTGCGCTCCTTATGAAGTCCACGACATCAAAGCACAATGAACTTGACCATTAATCACAATGCATGTGTGATTTTTGTCGAGTATTTGATCCATCATGCTTTTATGGCTCAAATAGTCTAATAGTGAGAATCTCAGTTTGATTCAGAGACGTAAACTGAGCAAAAATATGCAATTTGGTGCAGATGTTTGTATGATGAAAATCAATATGAACTTTATAACAGCACAGCAGACACTGACATAAAATGATGTCAAAATCTGTGTTCACTCTATATCTCTAATAATGTGTCTTAGTAAGATGAGATTGAAATGATCCAAACATATAATGCAATGCAATGATGATTAAGAGAACAGATGTGAGATGTTCTGAAGGATTGGGAAGATCATTCCTCCACTGAGGAACAGTGGAAGTAAAGATTTTGGATACAAATGTTCCTCAAAACATCCTGATGATCAGATTTGAGACTAAAAAAGATTCATGAAGAATCAAGTAAAGCCAAGTGTTCATCTGGAAATATGACTACAGTTATTCTAACGTTTACTTGATAAAAATCAGTCAAGATTTGACAGCAAAAACACACATGAAGCACCAGCTGAAGGTGGACGTTTGTGCAATTACATTAAAAGACCTTTTTACTGGATAAAAGAACCCTGAACTATCAATCAGACAGAAGGTTTTTAGGGTTGAAGACTTTGACTTTATATTAATGTACCTGCGCTGTGATTTGGTCACTGATCACACACTCTGAATTTCTATGCAGAGTTTGAGTTGTTGAGAAGATGCAAGTGTGTCATTTATCATGCTTTCAGATCTCTGGAGCTCAGCGTTTAACCCCTCGACAAATTGTCATTTTAATTGATTAAACTCAGCTCAGCCAATGGACGAGGGTCATTTAAATCATTAAGCCGCCGTATATCATAGAGCCAGCGGTTTGCTCTCTCTGGCCCTGCAAATATTTGAAAATCATCATTCATAGTCTTCTCTGGCTTATAAATCCCTGATCATACAGTAATGATGAGCCGTCCGCTCATTACAGTCACTCAGACACAGAATTCAGGAGGACATGATGAAGACTGGAAGACATAAGTAGCATTTTCACATCTTAAGAAAATCTCAAGAGAAGACATATTATGGTTATTTTATTTTATTTTATTTTATTTTATTTTATTTTTATTTTGGCTGGATCTATTTAGTTATTAAAACATGCAATAAATATAAAACTTTGAATACCTCTAAGATGTGTTTTATAGTTTTTTGTTTTGTTTTGTAGGGCTTAAAATAAAAAGTGTAACTGAATAATAACAAAAGCTTATTTTACCTCTTTAAAAACTGGTGTAGCATAATATTTTATTAATTCTTTATACTGCATAAAAGTGACTTTCTTCCTCTATTTTTTTTCTTGTTTTGCAGTACAAATATCTAAACTTAATTTGTGATTTACTTCAGAAACAAAACGACTTAGTATATTAAGTATTGTGTAAAATTTATAAAAGTTTATTAAATATTTCAATTAGATAAGAAAGAAAGGAATTAGAAAAATGTGAGAATATTTTTCAGTACCCATTGGAAGATTTTTCCTCGCATTATAAACTGTTTATTACTATTAGTAAGATAGTTGTTAAGTTTAAGTATTGGTGGTGTTAGGGATGTAGAATATGGTCATGCAGAATATGTGCTTTACAATGTTGGGGAAAGTTACTAAAAGTAAATATGTTACAATTTTACGATACTCCCTAAAAAAAGTAACTAATTATGTTACTTAGTTAATTTTTATGAATAGTAATGTGTTACATTGCTTTTGTATTACTTTCTAAATTTGGGCAGGGCTTGCTTGTTTGTTTTAATATAAGAAATTATATTGTTGGCAAATGTAAAAGCGTTTTCACACCAAAAGTCTCAGGCTGAAGGAAAAGTACATTTACGTCTGTACAGTAAACTGCAAAACATGAGAGTTCAACACTCTTCAGCAATAAAAAAGAAGAACAAATGTTAGTTTATTTTCATTACAAGATAAACATTCATTAAAAAAAAGGATTAAATACATAAAAGATATTTGTATCATTTAACATATTTAATTATTGCAGGTTTGCATCATATTCTGAGTTGCATTTAAATGTTTTTTTGTTTGTTTGTTTGTTTTGGAAGTGAGATTAATGCATGTTCACATTTATTGTAGAACTAAAGTAACAACATCTGATTTCTCTCAACAATTCAATCAATCAATAGGAAAAAATGTAAGTTTTTAAGTTTACTAGTAAGTTTTTTTACTTTACTAGTTACTTGAAAAAAAAGTAATCTGATTGCGTAACTCTTGTTACTTGTAATGTGTTACCCCCAAACAGCCAACATGCTAGTAATATAAATGCTAATAAGCAACTAGTTAACGGTGTGAACTGGTCCCTATACTAAAGTGTTACCAAAATGTTAAATTTCCACCAAATCCAAGCAGCATGTAGGACGCCATTTTGTTGTCATGTGACAAACAAAGCACTGAAAAAAGGAAAAAGGACCTTTATTTTGAAACATTCTTCAAGCATGTGTGAAAGCAAAAATGTGACAGAACAGATTTCTCCCTTTCAGCGTCTTGGCCGTCCGTACTTGTCATCGACCCATGAATATCTGTGGACAGATATCGTCGCTCTGGCTGAACAGTGAAAACACCCACCTACGATTATGGTAGGCCACCTAAACAACACAGACCCCCGCAGCCAGCGAGCATCGACAGAGAGTCTGGCTCTCGTCGAACACAATATGCCGGTTGATATCCTCCATATCCTGCTGATTTGTTCCTCCTGCATTTAAAAAAGGCCAAGCAGAGGAGAGCAGAAACGCCGCTCGCTCTCGCTCTTTTACATCCATGGCCTTCTGCGGCATGTTAAACAAATCGAGACTGTGTGCGGCGCTTCACGACTCTATTCAAGCCGGAGACGGTGAGCAAACATCTGTGTTCCCGCGCACACTTCATCAGAGGCCCGAACGGCGCTCGCCCAGAGGAGACGGGGCTCGGGGTTTTCACTGGGGGCGAGGTGCCGATTCGAAACCCCTCCGCTGCCAAGCGCATGGATAGCTGCTGATTAGAGGTCTGGCGAGCTCGCCGCTGCCAGTCGGGCGAGATGACGGCTGTCGCCACCCTTCCTCGGCCCCGTAGGGCCCACTGGAGAAGACCAAAGACATTCTCCCCTGACAGAAGAGCGCATCGCCCCAAAGCGCAGGGTCGGAGCATTGAGAGAGCGCTGTATCTCCACGCCGCACCGGCACCTCCAAAGAGATGTGAATTATCACACAGACAAATTGCTTTTTGTGTTATGCTTATCTGCGCTCTCGTTTGCTCCGGCTCAGCTCAAATTTGCTGC
Organism: Labeo gonius; assembly: GCA_013461565.1. Taxonomy (NCBI): domain Eukaryota; kingdom Metazoa; phylum Chordata; class Actinopteri; order Cypriniformes; family Cyprinidae; genus Labeo; species Labeo gonius. The sequence goes on from NPDK01143161.1 coordinate 9,628, forward strand.
TTTTTGTCATATCGGACTTTTTTCTCTCTCGTCAAAGATCTGGCTCGCTGTAGAAACGTGATGAAATAACAGCAAATCTAGCTCACGCTGAGGTGCCTACGGACACACAAACACTCGTCTTTTCTTACATTTTGGGATTTGCAGACATTCAGAGGCGAGTTCAAAGAAGACGTAAGTTGATACGGGCCGCTTTGACTACCTCACGTTATGTATTTCTGTGAAGCCCGCGCTTTCTGATCACCAGAATGCAGATTCACCACTGAATCAAGTCCTGAAGAATGTGAAAAGGTTCCTTTCGCCAATTCTCTCTGCCAGCGAATTGGCGAAAAGATGTGTAAACATGTCTTCAACACTAGGGGATTTTTTTTCTTTTTTAATGCTCCTTTTATTTAAACAAATTAAATGATGAGAACTCACTTTATATTAAGTATTTTAACTGCGGTCTATCATTTGATACAATGCACGTATGTGCACGTGTTTTTACATTGTAATTACATTTTTTAGTTACATCTACAAGTAAACTGTTGACCCAACCCCTACTCCTTAACCCACACTTAAACCTAAACCTAAGTAAACCGCACTTTACCTTAAACCTAACCAAACCACTAAACCTGTCCCCAGAGCGGCAGATTACTTACAAATTGTAACCTGTTACTGATTCCAAATTACATGACAAAAATTGTAACTAGTAACATAATCTGTTACATTACACATTTTAGGTAATATAATTAGACTACTTTTAGATTACTTTTAGATTTCTTTTGACCTAACTTGTGTATCACATTGATTTAAATAAGATAATGTTGTACTATACTGGCATTAAGAAAATATATTTTGAGGGGTGAGAACCAGAAGGGCGTAACTGACATTTTGGGTGATATCCATGTATATAT
>NPDK01143482.1:5740-19143 GCA_013461565.1 Labeo gonius
TAAACATAATTAAAGAGATAGTTCACCCAAACATTTTGTCATTAATTACTCACCCTCAGGTTCTGAAACCTGTAAGACTTTAGTTCATCTTCAGATCATAAATTAAGATATTTTTGATGAAATCCGAGAGCTTTCTGATCCTACATAGACAGCAACACATCCTACCACGTTCAAGGCCCAGAAAGGTAGTAAGGGCATTGTTAAAATAATCCATGTGACATCAACAATAATGTTATGAACTGTTCATAATGTTCACAAAATGCATATGTGTGGTGCTGCTGACACAGGAGAATTCATTTAATAAAGTCATTTTTTGTTTTCTTTGTGCACATAATCTATTCTCGTGGCTGCATAACATTACAGTTAAACCATTGATGTCCTTACTAACTTTCTGGGCCTTGAACGTGGAAGATCTAAGCAGAGTGAAAAGTCCTCAGATGTGTTCAAAAATGAACAAAAATGAAATGAACAAAAATGAACAAAGGTCTTATGGGTTTGGAACGACATGAGGGTGAGTAAATAATTTTTTGGTGAACTGTCCCTTTAAAGGATTAAATGTACTCACCCCCTTGTCATCCAAGATATTTTTTGAGGAAAACATTTCAGGATTTCTCTCCATGTAATAGACTTCTATGGTGCCCCCAAATTTGATCTTCCAAAATGCAGTTTAAATGCAGCTTCAAGGGGGCTCTAAACGATCCCAGCCAAGGAAAAAGGGTCTTATCTAGTGAAACGATCCGTTTCTTTGCATGTTTACTTTGTAAACTCTTTGTTGGTACTTCTGTAGTGATGTAGGACGATTTTAAGATTGGAGGAGAAAATGAGATGGGAGTTTTTGGATGTACCAGAAATTTTTTTTAAAAATGAACGTTTCGCTAGATAACACCTTTTTTCCTCGAATGGGATCATTTTGATCATTTTTGAAGCTGCATTTAAACTGCATTATGGAAGTTAAAATTTGGGGGCACCACAGAAATTCATTACATCGAGAGAAATCCTAAAATGTTTTCCTCAAAAAAAACAAAAAAACTGAAGAAAGACATGAGCATATTGGATGACAAGGGGGTGAGTACATTATCTGTCAGTTTTGTTTTGTGAACTAATCCTTCAAGTGTCTGAAAATGTTATACAATTAGGTATATTCTTTTAAGGCCAATTCACACTGGCAGATGCAGACAACACTGACAACCAACCCAACAAACCTCAAAATTAACATGTTCAGTCAGCTAAGACAAGTGGCGACCAACACCAACAGGGGTAACACACTGATCAGCCAAAACCTAACAACCATGCCTGTTGCCGTTTGTCGGCGTCTGTCGGTGCAGTGTGAATTGGCCTTAAAAATCGACCTTTTTATCTGGGGGACATCAATATTTTAATGAAAGTCTGTACATTTTAAATGCATATATGGGCAAAATTTGCATTACATTAGCATGAAGATAGTTTTGAACAGACTAAGTGCTGCAAAACTCCAGTTTTGGGGTCTTTTATTGCTTTAAATTGTCACAGCTTAAAGCGAAAATTCTGTCTCCACAGTTTTGACGGCTCCTCTTGACCACGCTGTTGCTTGGAGGTTTGGGTTGACGCAGGCGCCCCTGGAGTCCCGCTCTCACCAGGCAGAAATTCCATCCCTTCACCTTGTACGTGATGGGCCGAGCAGTCAGGCCCCATTTGAGTTGTCATAACAGCAGTTCGCTTTGTGGACCCTCTGGTGCAATCATTTCAACGGGGACTAGAGCGAGACGAAGGATGTTTTCCCCACCCGTCGGCGTGAAAGAAGACGCTCGCGCACAAACCACAGAAACAGACACACCCACACACGGTTATGAGAATCTAAATGTCTCCGGTGGTTTACAGATGTTTAACAGTACTGCATTTGGGTAATCAAACACTCGAGCCGTCCCTCTCTCTATATCGGTGTCTCTCTGTATCATTCTGAGTAGCAATAGGACACATGAAACACGATGCTGTGGCTTCTCTGAAGGTGCTTCCCTGCCCTTGATGTTTGTTTATGCAGTTTCTTTTCAACCAAAGCTATTTGAAATATCTCTATCGTTCATTTTTCACCCATGTATCAGTATCATGTTTGCTAGTTTTTTTTTCCATATCTTGGATTGTTTTTTTTACATGACTGACACCAGTGCAAGTTGTTTATGAACACCGACGAAAGCAGAATTGACTCTTTACATGTTGTCAGTGACTGAATAACCTCATCAGTGTTTTCACTGATTCTGTGTGTGTATGTGTGTGTGTTTATTGGCTTTATTATTCCTTCCCTCCAAGCTCCTGTATATAAGCTAATGAGGTGTTTCTTCATGTTGTTTTATATACAGAAATACAGCATAGTACATATAGCAAATTAATGGATTAGTTTTCTATGCATATAATGACTATTATTTTTGACTTACAGTTATTATAACAATAATAATATGAATATATCTATGTGCAAAATATTAAAGGATTTTCATTATGTACGCTTGCATGGCATTTATTATTTGTTTCACTAACACTAAAGCACAAAGCTTTGTCAGCAATGTGCAGGTGCAGCTAGAAATCCCAAGTTGCTAATTCAGTTTGTTTTCATGTAAATTAGATGCGTTCTGCCATTTCAGAATGATAGAAAATTACGGAAACCATCGGATTTGTTTTTAAATCAACGTAACATCAGTGAGTTCTCACTAGGCTTTTTTTTACTTTTTGGTGTCATGTATAAATTCAGATTTTCTCAACTGTTACACCCATGAAATCAGAAGCTTTTCGCTTTGGTTTTGGACTTCTGGGCCGACCTCAATCCGTTTCATAATTTCTCAAGCAGGGAGCCTCCGCTCGGATTTTAGTTTCTGAGCATTTGCCTGTGATGAAATCAATTGATCCTCTTATCGATGCCAGAAACACTGTTTAGATAAGAACTGTGCTGTGCTTTAAGATCCCTCTTAAAAAGGCCTTTTATCACAGAGCTGCATAGACCTTTATGTTCTTTGCAGGCACTTTCTCTTAGTTTCTTTAAAGAGTTTATAGAGTTTGCAAATTCACGGTGGCTTGCACCCAAGTTGCAGCTGAAATCAAATCCCTTGTGGGTCTATATGACTACGTTTGAAATGCAAAACTAGTGTATTGTAGTGTAGTGTAGTGTATGCCACAAGAAATATAAAATCATGCACATTGCACTGTGCGATACAGTATTTCATACACTGAAGTACGTCATGAGGATCTCTATGCATACAGAAATTTTCCATCCTATGCACAGCACATACTATATACTGAGGAAACAGTTCATTTGTTTAATAATATATTTTTACAGAGTCATACTAAGTTTCATTTGATAGAAGATTTCTTTCTACTGTTGTGAATAAGGATATGAATTCCATGGAAACATTCATTTTTAGAGCAACTGATTCACATATCTCTGAATCAATATTAGTTTCAGTTTCAAACAAACTGATCCAGTGTAGACCATACGCCTGATGTGGAGAGTAAAGGAGAGAAAGGCAGCGCAGTGTGATTAAGACGCATCCTTGCCAGTGCAGGCGAGCTGACAGAGGGCTGCTCTCTCAGGTTCCCTGAGCTGCGCCCAGTTCCGCTCTGCTGCATTGCAGTACAGTAAAGGAAAGACTTGAATGGTAGAGAAGTGAGGAGAAGAGGAAGTAGAGATGGCAGAGATGAGCATAGGAATGGTGGAAAAAAAAACGAACGAGGAAGTTGGTGGCCAGTCGGTGATTAGAACTGTAGTGGGAGAAGGAACAGAAAAGTTATGATTAAAGGGAAGGAGGTGAAGTAAAGACGGTATATTAGAGAGAAGGTGGTTCAGTGAAAAGAAAGTGGGGTAAAGAAATGTAGAGAGGAGAGGGGATTATATGATTATAAGGAAGAAAAATTATGATCAGATGGCAGGAGGTGCAATAGAGAAATTATGTTGTTATATGTAAGAGGAAGAGAGGGTGCAGTAGATACAATTTAATTAGAAGGAAGGAGGTGCTGTGTAGGAGAGGATTTATGACAGCAGAGAAAGAAGTGCAGTATAAGGCTTATAATATGACAAATGTGCAGTAGAGGAGGTATGATACTAGAGAAGGAGGCACCATACAAGTTATGTTTAAAGGAAAGGAGGTGCAATACAGGAATAACTGTTTTAAAGATGGAGATGCAGTAGGTGATTTTTGATCAAAGAGAAGGAGGTGCAGCCAAGAAAAGGAGTACATGATTATAAAAAAGGTGAAATTGAGGAGAAATAGTTTTAGACGAGGAAGGAGGTGCAATAGATCAGCTATGATTAAAGGAAGTACAGTTACAAAGGTGTGGTTAAAGAGAAGGAGACACAATACAGAAGTTATGATTAGAGGGAAAGAGGTGCAGTAAAGGAGTAATTGTTTTATTGAAGGAGATGCAGTAGCTGAAATATTATTAGAGAGAAGGAGGTGCAGCAGAGGAGTTAATGGTTATAAAAGGGGTGTGTATTTGAGGAGTAATGGCTACAGAGGAGGAGGAGCATAAGAGGAGCTATGTTTAGAGGGAAGGAGGTGCAGTAGAGCAGCTATGATTGAAGGAAGTACAGTTGAGGAGTTGTGATAAAAGAAAAGGAGGCACAATACAAGACATATGATTAGAGGGAAGGAGGTGCAGTAGAGGAGTAATTGTTTTAAGGAGGTGCAACAGCTGAGATATGACGAGAGAGAAGGTGCAGCAGAAGAGTTAATAATTATAAGGGAGGTGTAAATGAGGAGCAATGCTATAGAGGAGGAACAAAAGAGGAGTTATTAGAGGGAAGGAGGTGCAGTAGAGGAGTAATTGCTTTAAAGAAGGAGGTGCAGTAGTTGATCACATGAAGGTGAAGGTGGCACAGCAGAGGAGTTCATGATTATAAAAAAGAAGGTGTAATTAAGGAGTAATGGCTATAGAGGAGGAGTATAAGAGGAGTTGTGTTTAGAAGGAAGGAGTTGCAGCTGAGGAGTTGTGATAAAAAAGAAGGCACAGAGATATAATTAGAGGGAAGGAGGTGCAGTAGAGGAGTAATTGTTTTAAAGAAGGAGGTGCAGTAGCTAATTTTTGATCAGAGAGAAGGTGGCACAGCAGAGGAGCTAATCATTATAAAAAGGAGGTGCAACTGAAGAGTACTGCCTATAGAGGAGAAGCATAAGAAGAGTTATGTTTAGAAGGAAGGAGATGCAGCTGAGGAGTTGTGATAAAAAAGAAGGCACAATACAGGAAATATGATTAGAGGGAAGGAGGTGCAGTAGAGAAGTAATTGTTTTGAGAAAGGAGGTGCAATACCTGAAACATGATGAAAGAAAAGGTGTAATTGAGGTGTAATGCTACAGAGGAGGAGGAGCATAAGAGGAGTTATGTTTAAAAGTGAGAAGTATGCTGTACAGCAGTTATGATTAAAGAAAGTACAGTTGAGGAGTTGTGATAAAAGAGAAGGCACAATACAGGAGATATGATTAGAGAGAAGGAGGTGCAGTAGAGGAGTAATTGTTTTAAGGAAGTGCAGCTGAGTTGTGATAAAAGAGAAGGAGGAGCAATACACAAGTTATGCTTAAAGAGAAGGTGGTGCAGTTGAAGAGTAATCATTCTAAAGAAGAAGGTGAAGCAGCAGAGCTATGATTAGAGAGAAGCAGGTGCAATGAAGAGTTAATCATAAAGAAGGAGGTGTAGTTGAAGAATAATGGCTATAGAGAAGGAGGTGGATTAGAGAGAAGGAGGTTACAATTATGATCAGAGGGAGTTATGAGTGAAGTTATGATTGTATAGGAAGTAAGGTGCAGAGGTGAGAGGGTTTTTTGATTATTAAGAAGGAGGTGGAGTACAAGGGAGAGGTATGTTGAGAAGGTAGGAGGTGCAATATGGTGAGAGGGAAAGTTCAGTAGAAGAAATATGATTAGAAAAAAGAGGTGCAGTAAAGGAGAACCATTATAACTATACAGAAATAACAGCAGCATAAGAATTAATAGGACGCATGTGCAGTAGAGGAGGTTTGATAAAAGGGAAGGAGGTGTAATGGTTATAAAGACGAAAGTGAACGAGCGGAGTTATTAAAGGGAAGGTGGTGCAGCATCACCCTGTTGAAAAAGGGAAGGAGTAATTGTTCTAAATAAGGAGCTGAAGCAGCTGAGTTACAAGGAGATACAGCTGAGGAATAGAGATAATTAAAAGAAGGCGTAGTTGAGGAGTCATGGCTATAGAGAAGGAGGTGCATAAATAAAGTTATAATTAGATGGAAGGAGGGCGGAGTACAATTGTTCTGATTATCTGGAAGACAGCACAGTAGATGTGTCACAATTATAGAGAGAAGGAGCTGCAGCAGAGGAGAGATTTCAAAGAAGGAGGCATTATAATTATAATTAAGAAGGTGCATAGTTACATTAGAGTGGATTGATGAAGAAATAGAGAATCATGGAAACAGAGAATCAGAAGAGTGAAGGAACCTGTCATTGCTTCAGGGAAGGGCACGAGTGTAGTCTGGGCATCCCAACAAGGTCATAGCAGGTCAATTGCTCAATCTGCATACGGAGCCCAGCACAGAATCTATAAATACTGAGGTACAGCACATGATCTGCTTCTGATGAAGGTGGACTGACTGCTCAAGGTTTTATGAGGTGATGGAGACGTCAGTCAGTGAGGAGCATCACACAGAGATCACTTACACTGTTACAATGATAGAGTTATATTCTACACTACAGACTGCAATATTTGTTACTTTAAATTGAAAGGTCAACATTGGACATTTTGCTAAAAGACAACAGATTGTGTTCTCTTGGTAATTTCACTTATACTTTAAAAGTTTCAGAAGATTCAAAAGTTGCGATGAAACAATTTTTGGATCAAACCTTTTTTATCTTTTGCATCAAAGCTGAAGTCGATAAGGTCTGCCACTATAAATGATACAATTTCCAATAAAGAGTTTTTTTTCTTTTTTCAGAAGAAGATTTAAAGGTCAAATTTTATATAGCTGAGAGCTGATTTACATAAAATGTACACATGGTGGTTTATAAAAGTCTTTGTGAATGTCAGAATCAATTATCTGTGTCTATTTAAAATGCCACCAAAATTTTAAAGCTTTCTTCAGTTTGTTTGGAATTACTGTACTGTTACCACTTAATCAAGTTATTGTCTTTTGTAATTTGACACTATGACCAATTGGAATGGCAATATGTCTGTCTAAAAAGAAGCAAAACATTAACTAACAATCCCACCCTTATACTACTTACATAAAAGATCAAATATAGAGACAGATTGGTCTCAATAATAATTCACACACAAGATATGATGCATGCATGCAAAGCCAAATACACATGCACATAGACAAGAAATGCATGCAAGGAAAAACACGATATATGAAAAAAAATATGCATGATAAAAATACATATTAGTAAAATACATTGCACAAACACAAAACACCATATTTTTTGATCAAATAAATGCAGCACTGTTGCAAGAGACATCTTTTCAAAAGCATTAAAAACTATAATGATTCCAATCTCTTGAGTGTAATTTGAAAGCAGCCACACTCAAAGCCTGAAACTGTAGATCTGTTGGTGACTAAATACGTAAATTATGGTGAACGTTCAATGCAGGGGGTTGGTTGGATCCATCATAAATGTGAATGAGGAGACTAAAGGTCTCGATAGAGATCAAAGGCATAGATAATGCACTTAGGCGCTGTTCCATAAGCACTGTGTGAATGATAGTCTTTAGCCTGAATGGGGTCTAATTTACCAGCTCTAATTACTGACTGCTAGTTCTCAAAGTGCAGAGAGATAGCATCAGTCATTAGGCCTTTGCTAATTTCCCAGCCTGACCATTTTCTACCATACCAGCCTTTACTTTATCTGCTCTGTGCAAGCAGCCAAGAATAGAACAGGGAAAGGGTGTTTTTGGCTTTGTGAATGCACTTGCATTCATCTGGCATGCTTCTCACAGACTCACGCATTGAGATGGGTAGAAAACGGCAGGTTGCAGCAGATGAATGTTCAAGATTGTTTATTGCAAGTTCAAATCTTTCAGTATCCTGGGCAGGTAAAGTGAAATATTACATTGATGGCATGACTTTGGTGTGGGACTAAATCTGTTCACCCAGCATGAGCGATTACCCCAATGTCCACTGGGAACCGGAAGCTCTTTGTGAGGTTTAAGAGTAGTTTAGAGAGTGTTTTTGAAGTGTTGTAGTGTGATAGATGTTGACAGCTATAAAGAAGTACAGCACAAAGCATTGCAGGTCACTGCACTGTCATGCAGTACCAAGACAAAATCTAAATGCAACTCACTCACAAACTAAAGGATAATACTAGATTCAAGAGCGTACCAAACCCAGTGTCTCACTGGCTGAATATTAATTGCACGATGACAGTTTTTATTTTAAATTATAATGTGCGATTTCCTTTACGTCGGTGAAGCGTTATGTGTGGAATTATTTAACCACACTACTGTGCCTGTCTTTTCTCTGTAGCTGCTACCCATGAGACCATAAAGCCTGACAGTGCATGAAAAAAAAGTTAAAATGAAGTAAATACCACCCAATTAGAAGCACTTTACCACATCTCAGACAAGACAGACTGTTGTAAATGAGAGAAATCTGTTCCAGGCAGTTTTCTGAGTGTCTTTCAGTAATGCAGAGTTTGCTAAAAATACCAGGTGCTGTGAGCTAACTCAGGGCTGGAAAAAATAAATAAATAAATAAAATAAATGAAGAGAAAAAGCGCTGTTCACACTGCAAATTAGATTGGACTCCATTGTCTGTTATGAGAATGGTTCTGAATATGAGGATTTTATGCTAATGTGATGGATGAATCCGTAGGGATTTCTTTGGCCAGTAATCCATATAATCAGACGGAATTAGTCACAGCAGTCACTGCCAAGCACACTTGAGTTCTAATGAGAAGAAAGAAACTTCTCTGGGTCCTTTTTGCAAATACCTTTAACTAGTGCTGAGATGATTGTTAGTGGATGTGTGAAGTCAGTTCCTCTCAAGGTTCCTTAATAAGGAGTCCTATAATATCCGCAAAAGCTGGAAATTCCATTCATCTTAAAGGGGACCTATTATGCAAGAACCACTTTTATAAGATGTTTGAACATAGTTGTGTGGCCACAGTGTGTGAAAACAACCAGACTACAATGGTAAAAATCCACTCACAAATTTTTTTAGAATCTCAATAAATCATAAACAGTCTCTCTGGTAGGAATACGTCATGGTAGGAAGAAATCCCACCCATTTGTGACGATCTTTGCCCTGTTAGCACAGACACAGTCCTGAGTGAGAAGCAGCAGTCTGCAATTACTGTTTTTGTGCGTGAACATCGGCTCCAGACAAAGTAAGTATCATGCGTTTGTTTTCTAAATTGCCTTTCTGAAAGTGCTTCTTGGCACTCTGAAAGGCTAATGTTGCTAAAGCTACCATTGTCTCTGCCTGTTTTCACTGCCCTGTTAAAAAAACAGCATATGCTGGTTAGGTAGGTTTTGATACTGGGATGCTGGTTTTAGCTGGTTTATGCTGGTCCTTAAACCAGCAAAGAGCCAGCATAAACCAGCTTAGGACCAGCTAAAACCAGCCTCCCAGCATTATAACCTACCTAACCAGCATATGCTGTTTTTTTTAACAGGGTGATGCTGCTTTCACATGCTACCAGAATGATCATAAATAGGAATGTGGTATTTAAAAACTGCATATAAAAGAAATGTTAATTCGACCGCTTGAATTTGTCAAAGTCATAATCACAAGTGGGACTTATAAAGTCTGTGATGGCACCATGAGTTGTTATTTTTATTGCGCTGTGCTCCCGTCTGTGTAATTCATAAACGTGCATTTATTATGTACAGTTTAAACCGGTTCGAACATATACTGCTGAACACAGCTACTGAGAGTTTCTGATATATTTAAGGGCGTTAGATTGTGCTGTTTAGTTTTTGCCAGCTCTTGAAGCTCCACCCTCTTTTGAAAAGGGGGCTGGGAGCACCAGCTCATTTGCATTTAAAGGGACAAACACAAAAGCGGCACATACAACTGTGGCAATTTTAACAAGCTATTAAAATGATTTGTCTGGTATTTTGAGCTAAAACTTCACATACACACTCCGGAGACATCAAAGACTTATTTTACATCTTCTAAAAAGGGGCATAAAAGGTCACCTTTAATGGCCAATGTAACTGGTAAGCATTTGTACAAAAAGTGACAAAAATACTTACATTTACAGTACATTATTATCATTGTAAAAACAGTGAAATGTAAGTATTTACATTTAAGCAACTTTAGAGACATACAAATGTTTACAAATCCTTTCAGTTTTGAAATATGTAACATTTATGGATTCACTAGGTTGATTTCATTATTTAGTAAATATTTTTAATGTCATCACATTTACCTTTTAGGATTCTAAGCCTAAATAACTAATAATTCTGTCATCATTACTTTTTATTTATTTGCCATATGATATCTGTTGCTAAAAAGTCAGCATTCGACTTCATTTTAACAGCCTTTTACATTTTATACTGTTGAGGAGTAAGTTCATGTTAGTTGACTAACAATATTGAAAAGTAATTAGTTACATGTAACAGCATTATGTAATTTAATTACAAAATAATTGTAACTGTAACCTGTTACAGTTACTGAGAATTTAAAACTTGAGTAATTAAATTACAGTTACTTATGAAAATGATTACATATGAATACTACTTTTATTAACCTTTACAATTTCTTTTTATGATTCTAAATCTGTGTTTAACCCCAGACCGATCTTAAAGTAAGAGAGGTGCAAAAGTCTGATTTTGTGGTGGCTGTGCTATAAAATTTAATTATTACAATCTTAATTTCAGTAATGAAGGATTTTGAAAGGTAAACTCTGCCTATAAATGTTTGATAAACAGTTGAAAACATTTGTTAGAAATTTTGAAGCGTAATTAAAAAAGTAATCAAATGTAATCTGTTACATTACTTTAATAAAGTAACTGAAATAGCTACACCACTTTTCAATAGGATAACTTGTAATCTGTAACCTATTTCATTTCCAAAGTAACCTTCCCAACACAAATGGAGCCTTACTGTGATGCATTACCATAAATGCGTGGTTTAATATCTTATGAATTCATATGCTGTATATGTAGTTTTATTCTCACTCTGACTCTCCTGACACACACAGTGTTCTTGCCAGTCTCTGCCTTCTCTCACTTTATTATTACTGTCAGTCAGGGGTATAAGATAGATGTCATACAACAGATTAATGGACCTTATCTTTTCACAAGCTCACTACATATATACCACTCACTGGCCGTCTGTTGTACGAATCCATCTTTCCATATTCCCCATAGACTTTCATGCACTCACTACAGCTTCCTGTTAAACAAACAGATCAGGGAGCCGGTGCTATCTTACAAAATTTATCATGAGTAACCGTTCACTCATCAAACATGCAGCTGCTCATTCTGTCTGCAGAGTGAAACGTGCATAATGCATAGAGACTCTGACTCACGGTGCTCTTTCATTGGCCGATCTGAATCAGGCTCACTGTCAGAGTGAATGATTGATTCTGTGTATGAGCGTTGTACTTCCTGAGTGCACAGCATTAGATGAACATCAGATGAGCTGAATCGCTGGTATGGCTGTGCAATGGAGCTGATTGACTGTGCCGTGGGGTTTGTCGGGAGTTTATTAAAGAATATTCTGAACCTGTCCTTCTAGGGCACATATACAGCATGTTGATTCTCCTTCAGTGTTCGTAAAGAAAGGGGAAATATGTTAAATATGAAACACAGTAATATATAATTATATATAAAGGGTATATTGACCTATTAAGATTTTGCTTACATCTTCTAAATACATATATATTTTGTATGTTATTAAAAAGTTTATAGAGGTAAATCAATAACAATTACAATTCTAACAATATTTCAAGTGTGATTTATGAGATTTATTGTACTTTGCATCCAATTGTTCTTCATAAAAAGCAAAAAGTTGATACTGATTTCAAACTTAAGGATTCATTATATACATTGAATATACATCCCACGTTTTGGTCGTGATAGCACATTTTTGGTAGTGAGAGTACTGTTTTGGTAGCGACTAACTACATACTACGAAAATACAAAAAAATTGCATAACTGTACTAAAATTTTATTTATTTCCCCCAAATAAAGGATTATTTGTTCCCTTTTATCACTACTGTCACTGCCAAAACACTGATGACATGTTGTGGTTGTTACGGTAGTGACAATTCTATGGAATAACACCAAAAAAAAACAAACAAAGATAACAAAGATTCATAATTTTACGAAGAAAATATAAACTAAATGTAGTTTTGAACTTCACTTTTAAAAAATAAATCAAAAAGATCTTTTTAAAAACAACAGAATAACATGCAAAAATTATTTCCATATAATTTTCTTTTGAAATTTAGGGGTTAGGGTTCGGGACAGCCACCTCCCAACTGAAAGTACCCACTAAATGATGATTTTATATATATTAAGCTTACTGATATTTTAAATGTTATTGTGAGTTTCAATAAATAATAAAAGGATCTTGGTAAACATAAGATTTGAATAACTAAAGAGCATATTGCAGGTTAGAGACCCAGTGAGTCAATGTGTGCAAAAATAATGCCATTAAAAATAATAATAATAATGTTTTCAATTGTTTAAATTGACCGCACTCCCTCTCATTACATCAATTCTGGTTTTGACGGTTTTCAGATGCGGAAGTAAAATTTTCCTCACAAAAACGACTCCAGATACATCAGTAGTGTATTAAGTATATTTTAAAGAAAAACTGGTTCCTACATTATTTCTCTATACACTGACTCACTGGGTCTCTAACCTGCAATATGCACTTTAAATGCTTTTTAAATGTGTTGTTTTGGTTGTGGGACAGCAGTTTGCACCAATTATGATCCATATGTTAGAATACACAACTGCTAAAATATAGTACAAACCTTTTGATGTAATTGTTTCTAAACAAGTATTATCTTAGATATTATGCAAAACATTACTTCAGCTGAAGTATTTTTTATCAATACTGTGGGTTTTGGCACAGGCTGGTGAGCCTTTTACTCCTTGTCACTGAATACGTTTATATGACATTTAGACCAAAACATCTTCACAAGATATTAATTAATAGACTGGAGTGGTGTGGATTACTTGTGGATTATTATGATGTTTTTATCAACTGTTTGGACTCTTATTCTGACAGCACCCATTCACTGCAGAGGATCCATTGGTGAGCGAGTGATGACAGCTTGAATATAACTCTACCCCCCTTGCCTCATTTACTATACCAGGATCTATGAATATGCAAATTAGCTCCGCCCCCATGCAGTCGCACCAGCCAGAGACCCCTGATCCACAAACTGTAGTAAACGGTGAAACACTGATAATGACTGATAAAACTATGTTTTTACTAGCGGACAACTACAGTGGATACTGTA
>NPDK01143666.1:0-10201 GCA_013461565.1 Labeo gonius
ATATTAATGTTAGACATCAGTTGTATTGCAAACTTAGATAAACTAAGAATGTACTAATGGACGATTGATTGATTGATTGATTCAAAAGTTTGTTAAGTTTCAGAATATAAAGCAATATCTCAAAATCGTTACAGGTCTATAGGAAGTTAAATAATAGTAAAATAATCCTGGAAAATTCTGGATTGTCTGGAGTTATCTGATTGAAGGCACGTCTTTAAGAAAATATAAAAAATACAAATTTTCCACCAGGTCTTGGATGCACATTAAGCTGCAGTGCAGTGGTGGAGCAGACTGTGGCGTTAGTCAAAGGACTGGTTATGTGAAAGCGTAATGGCTAAATGTGACAGTAAATGATGTTGTGTTTTATGGATGGCTGAACCTGCGTTTGTGCAATTGCTTTGTTTTCCTTTCCGTTTTCATCAAGCAAATGGAAGTTTCATGGAAACAAATGGCTGACATAGGAAAGACAGAGATTTTTCTCCATTCCGTGCCGATGGTGAACACCATGTGTCTCTTTTGTCAGCGTGTTTAAACAGATATGCTAATCGTTCGACTCCCGCGGTCATTTGTAAGCTCATACTGGGACGAGGCACTTAACATTCCACCCACTCGCCCTGTGGAGGAGAATCATACGCTTCTCAAAACCAGTCTCGCAGGCTGTTTACTGCGCCAAAGGACACGTGACCAACTTTACATGAGTTTTCTTCAGTTTGACTGAAAACCTCTTAACTCTAAAATTCAGAGACTCAAACCCACGACTGTCAAACATGAAACAGAAATCATGTAGAGCTGGTGTCATACCTAGACTACTTTATAACTAAAGTTATCACTGAGGCTTATTGATACAGCTAAAAATAAATAAATACAAAAATCATGACAATATGTAATGTATGAATTTGTTTTGAAATGCCTTATTATTAATATTTAGTTATTATATATTAACTTTTTTCACACATATAACGCAATTCTAGGGTACGATTACTGATACATAATTCAGGGTTTTCATACTTTTTCTTTGATCATATTAGGAAATCATTGTAAGAAGGCAAAGATTGCCTATGTGGAATTTGACTATTAAACATATTGCATCTTCACTCCAGTCAAATGAAAGAAATGATTTGAATAAAGATTCATTTATTTTACTGAACCAGATTCAAAGATCAAGTTGGTAAAATGATCCAATCCTCCCATCAGTATTTATGACACAACATTTAAATCTAAGTTTTGAATCAAAATTATCAGTTTGATTCGATTTATAGGAATTAATCAAAACAACCAAATCTGAGGATAACTTTGCTTGCAAAATGTAAATCAGTTTTCATTAAAAAACAAAAACAAAAAAAAAACTCATACAGCAAAATATGTTATGGAGATTTGCCTTAAAACATCTTAGCATATGACCATTTTAAGTTACCTGCTTTATCAAACATGTAATACAGTCATGAATCATTATAGTACTGTATTTTTAAGTCTTTAAATCAGTGGTTTTAATGACCATCCTCCGAGAGATACTCATTATTTGTTGTGTTATTTTCCATGTTGCTCAGTGTTGATCCAGAGGAGCAGCGGGGTTTTCCTGCAGTGCGTTCGTGAGACGTGATGTGTGCTGAAAGGCTGCAGCAGTGAACACACACTGACTTCTGCTGCGCGTCACACGTGATCTTCACCCGATGGACTCTGAACAAGAGCATGAGATCACTGAGTACAAAAATGACGCGGCTCTGATGAGGCGCTTCACGTGTGAATATCAGCAGATGCCAGGAGATTCTCTGACTGGATCAGACATGTGGACATGCGGAGGTTAAAATTACTATTTCATGTGTGCATGAACATCTGCGACATAGTTTGAACAAGAGGCTGGGTTACATTAATCACATAAATACACGCACAAGGGTTTGAGTGCATCATGGAAAATTGCATGCAAGATGGTCTTTTAAAACAGTGATCTTGTTATGTGATGACTTGATATGTCAACTTTTGACTCAGTTGATCAAGTGAGTTTGGATCAAGCTTAGAGTTAATAGTTTAAACAACCCCTAACTGTTAGCATTAAACCACTTGACAAAAAGGAAGTGCTAAACTGTACTGAATGTGTACATGTAGTTATTTATTTATTTATTTATTCATTTTAAAATTTTTTGTTTTAAAAAGTACTTAGGTTGTTTGTTTGTTTTTAATGTACTTGCATTTAATATAACACTAGTAAAATAAAATGCCACTTAAGTGTACTTAAAGAGAAACATGTTTATGACTGTGTTTCTTAACACACTTCAGCACACTTTTAAAAAGTAATAAATTTAACCCCCTAACTGTCACCATCCCGTATACGGGACAACTACATTTACTTCACCATATTACAAATAAATCCTAATCTAATCATCATCAGCAGGTCCAAATAAATGTACTTCTCTAATGTACTAAAGCATGTGTTACGTACTTGATTTTAACTTTAACTGTATTGTGTTATTACATTTATAGTTAATATTTAAATACCTGACACAAGTTTCAACAGAAATGACATTAAAGTATACACTATAGAAGTAATTTTTAAACTGCACATAAAGATTACTTAAGTTCTACTTCATTGGGTCAGAAAGCATTGTAAAATTAATCTAATTGCATTTAATATTAATTTAGACTGCAATACATTAATTTAAATGCAACTGACATGCAATTAATTGTCTTAAAACATTACATTCGGTTCAAACTCAAGTATACAGTGTATTATTTCCATAATAAGTGACTGATTCAAAAGTATGCTAAAGTGTACTCGTTTTCACAATTAAGGGTCTGTTTGAGAAAAAGACATGAATAAAGTGAAGCAGACTTGATGAGGGACTCTTTTCACACTGAACAGGAAGAAAACACCTAGCAACCACCCAGAACACCCTAGCAACACACTGTAATTCACAACATATCACTCAGAAGACCTGAGCAACCTTACACTGTGGTAACTCCTGAGTAATGCAGTCAAAAACACACAGAGTAAATACAAACAGTTCTCAGGCCAGTTTTGCACAGACGTCACCTTTTAACCTTTCATTAGGAACCAAAAATACAGAAAAAACAAACAAACAAACAAACAATAAAAAACTATTTCAAAGCAAACCATGTTTCTCCTGTGGTGGTACATAATGCATTTCACTGCTACCTGTAGGGTCATGTTAGCCCTGTTGGACTAGTTAGTGTAACCAGACAATCACGCTCTATGCAGGCATCTCAAATTGAACCAGCAGGGCATAGTTTATCACTGCAAATATTGGCTGGAAATTGCCCTGCTTATCAGAGCCTGAGATGGATGAGTCGTTTACTCCTGCCCTATAAAATTCCGCTTTCAAGCCAGAAAGAGCAACGCTGTCATCTCCGCTAGCCGTGTAATGCCTGGAATTTCACAAGCTGACATTTGTTTCGTAGACTGTCCCGCTCCGCCAGCCGTGTATCACGACGGTGGCCTAAAAATACGACGAGAGAAAATGTTTGGCCAGCACTTTTTACTCGCTGACTTTCTTCAAAGCGACGCCACGTGGCCTCGACCTTCCACGACCGAAGTTTCCGCTGTCTGTGAGCGTACTTTTTATTAGCGGTGGGCGGTGAACAGATGCAGATCTCTCATGGGACGGGACCTCTGGTGCGTCATGAAGAGGAGCTTCGATTCGGCTGCTACTTTATTTTCAGCTCGACTTTTTTTGTGACCTAATTTCCACACGGCATGCTGTTTATCCTGCATTTTGCTTCCCTCCCAAGCTCAGACATGTCTCAATGTGTGGCTCAATCCTTCCCGCTTAAACTGGACCTTTAATACACACTCAGCCGGCCCATTGTTCTTATTTAAGCATGATTTTGAGGGAAACGAGCGGATGAGAGCGGAGCGGTGCGCTCCATAAATCAGAGCTCCTCTGGGATGCCAGGCAGATGGTAGCGTAAGCTCAGGCCGCTCACCGTGGATCTACACCTTTAGGTGAAATATGCCACACTTATGCGCTGGCAGATTTCACTTCATGAATATACATGAAGCAAGCCAGTGGTTTGATTTAATTTAACTCACACTTCTAAATCTGCATGAAAGTGACAAAAAAGCATATGCTGGAGTTATACAAGCATTAATAGCTCATATCAAAGACTACAGTCAGCCTTAAACTGTTCTCTCCTGCAAGATTTAATGTGTTGCTGAAATTGTGATGAGTCTAGTATGACAGCTGTTTGTTTCTTATTTGTATTAAGTGCCTTTAACTACTTTGTTACATTTAAGCGTTTGATACAATAAACCTATTATGTTTTTACATTGCACTTATATTTAAAAATATCTTTCTGTAATTCTGCAGTCTATAATTACGCTGTTAACCCTACCTTTACCCCTTAACCCATCACTTAAAAAAAGAAAATACAATTTGCTGAGTCAACTTAAAATAATTTGTTACCCTGCTGTCAAGTTAAATAATTTTAGTCAACTTGAAATGTTAAGTTGTACTAAGTGACAACTTAGATATTTGAGTTGACTTAACAAAAAATTGGTTTGTTAAACTTAAAAGCTGGGTAAGTTACCTTAAAATTTAAGTTGAATCAACTCAAATATCTAAGTTGTCACTTAGTACATCTTAACATTTCAAGTTGACTAATTTTTTTTGAGTTGACTGAACTAAAAAAAAATAAGGCAGCCGGGTAACAAATTATTTTAAGTTGACTCAACAAATTATTTTTTACAGTGAACCTTAAATCTAACCTAAACCTAACCAGACCACTAAACCTAAACCTTGACCGTATCCCACCTCAATAGCAGCAAAAGTAATTTGCAATTCAACATGAATACAATAAGTACCAAAACAATGAGAACCAAACAATTTTAAAACATTGTAGTTAAAAACATAATATAACATGGGACCATAAAGTGCATTTCAACTACATTTGACTAGCTGAAGTGATTCTGGTTTTTAAACAATACGTGTTTAAATGTACAAATATTCAGTGTATTCTCTTAGATAATATGAGCTTGTAGAAAATACAATGCAAAACAATTATAATACATTTTCAAAATTCGAACAGCACTACGCCTTTGCCTTTTAAAAGTAAAATAGCCATTTATAAAAGAACATAGAAGAATATGTGTCCCATTTGTAACAGTTCAGGAAAATAGAAACATTTACAAAAATATTAAAAGCAAAATCATGCCTTCTGATCCAACAATGTGCTCCTTTGATTACATACAATAATTAATGAATTATTCATGTAATACTGGGTTAGGGTTGAGGTTACTAACCCTAACCCTAACCCTACCCTTAAGCCTAACACTACACTATTAAGGTTACACATTTAAGTACTTGAAAACATCACAACTAACAAGCCTTAATTTACTAGGAAACATATCATACAAAAGAATAATCCCTCTGCAGTCACACCAGTTTACAAAAAATCATAATTCAATCAAAATATGACTAAAAGCACTGCTTATGTGGAGTGAAATTCACCCACGAGTTATATCAAAGATGTATAACCACAAATTCACCCACCTAGAACTTATTAAAAAGCAATTTAAAACCTTTCATCTCAAATAATGAATGAGTTTTAATTCATGTGCTTTTATAACGATACAGGCTCCACATTTCTCTCTCTCTGAAACTTTGGTCCATAGACTTCCACTGTAACCTTGCCAGAATTATTTTCTCTGATCATTAACATTTTGCCCTAAATGCTGTCAATAGAGCTGAACTTTAAATCTGGAATATTGCAACTTTAATATTCCGCTGATTTGTGAATCAAGAAATCTCCAGAGTCCATTAGATTTATCTATTATTGATTACGTTGTTTGTTTAGGTTCATCGTAATTAAAGTCCTCACGGTAAATTCTGCGGTTTTTCACTCTTGCGGAGCATCTGAAAGCATTTCCGGGAGCTGGATGCAGTTCAGAGCAGCGATTACCCTGGTGTCAAGAGCTCCCATGGTAATAATAATCATCTCTTCTTCAAATGAGGACAAATATGATTATGAAGACAGCTTGGCTTGGCTTCATGGCAGATGTAAACACTAACCGCCAATAAAAGGAACAGGAATGCAAAGAGTCCTCTCAGCTTTGACAAGGTCAATAGCACAGTGATAAAGGTTGATGCCGCAAGACTCGGCAGAAGAAGCAGATTTACCAAATGAAGCAAGTATTTCATGCTCCACTGGCCCGCACTTACACTACTAGATCACACATGCTGATTGCTCAGACTGTAAATGTAGCAGACCTGCACCTTCAATATCAGGTGTCATACGGCCATATGTAATGTATACAGTATGTGAGCAGCATCCAATCTAAATCATGTCACTGGAGGCTCCAGTCAATTACAAGAAAGATGTAAAGGCTCGTATTAATATCTGTTCTCTGGGTCAAAAATCAAATATACTTCCAGTCAACCGTTTAGACACACTTTACTGAATTTCTGTCATCATTTCTAAGACTTCCGCTCACATTCTTCAAAATAGCTTTGCAGGCAACTATTCATTTTGCCTAAAAGGAATGCAAAAGGTTTGCAAGCAGATAAATAAAATCATAGAAAGGAAAGGAATGAATAAATATAGTATAACTGAACACTACACACTAGGGCTGCACAATTTTGACAAAAATCATAATTGTCGATTATTCCCATGAAATTGTAATTGTGATTATTGATTACGATTATTACAATTTACATTTAATGATGTTTTGAACAGCTTTATACCAATGTTTGAAGCACTGCATGCCACCTTTTTATATATAGTTTCATTTTATGTATAGTTTCCACATTAGACATTTGATTAATTGTGCAGCCCTACTACACACAAACATATTGGGTAAAAGAGAACATTTTTAATTAGATTTAAAAATGTATCTGACTAAATAAGTTAAACAGTTTATTTTACAGTCTTAATATTACATATTAATGTAGTAATAACAGAAAATTATGCATAATTACAAGCAACTGACTCTAATCCTATTCATAACATGTAATGTTATTGTTAATTAATATTACTGAGAACTTACTTGAATAATTACACTGTAAAAACAACACATTAAAGTGTATACATAAATCAGATTTATTTTACTTTACTTTTATTGTTCTATTTTATAAAATACATTTTATTTTAATTATTAAAAAAATAACATTAATATTAATCAAATGTATTTGATTAATCAGTGAGACATTAAATTCATCAAAAGTGACAGTAAAGACATGTATAATGCTTCAGAAGATTTTATTATTTTATTTTATTTTATGAAATACATTTTATTTTAATTATTAAAAAATAACATTAATATTACTTACATTCATTAAGAATTGTATTAATCAGAGAGACATTAAATTGATCAAAAGTGACAGTAAAGACATGCGTAATGTTTCATCAGATTTTATTTTATTTTATTTTATTATTATTATATTTTATGAAATACATTTTGTTTTAATTATTAAAAAAATAATAATAATATTAATTACATTTATTAGGAATTATATCAGGGAGACATTAAATTGATCAAAAGTGACAGTAAAGTTTTATATAATGTTTCAGAAGATTTCTATTTCAAATAAATTATGTTCTTTTGAACTTGTTAGTCATCAAATAATCCTGAAAAAAATAAAATAAAATAATAATAATAAATAAATGTATCACAGTTTCCACAAATTTGGCAGCACAACTGTTTTCAGCATTGATCATAATCAGAAGTGTTTCTTTAGCGACAAATCAGCATATTAGATTGATTTCTGAAATATCATGTGGCACTGAGGACTGGCATAATGATGCAGAAAATCTAATCATAGTTCAATAACATTATATAAAACTTAACCTCATCAACCACCTTTGGCACAGCTGAGAGCCGCAATGACTGCAGTTTTGATTTCTCTAGCATTGATTTATAATACACAGATTCAAAGCACACCACTCGCATTGACATACTTTAAGGTTTCGCTCCATTACAGCCTAAAATAGAGGCGCATGACCCCTGCACCACTGAACACTGAGTCTCCACACACTCCCTGGAGCCAAATCATCTTCATAAAGCCCTGAAGAGAGAATCAAAGACACTAATTTAAAGAGCCGTGCAATCAGTCCTCACGACAGAGATATCAGTAATGCCGCTCATCTCAGGACACATTTAATGCCTGGAGGTTTACCCGTGATGTTTTATGGATACTGAAAGGGAAAAACCCTGAATTATTGAAGTGCCGCAGGAGAGTAATATTGTAAACTCAATGCAAATGCGAGAGCCGCATTTACTCTATAAGTATTTATTAGCTATAATAAATGGTCATGCATTGACCCCTAAACCCCATGAGCTGTGATCCAACAGCTTTATTTAAATTAACACACTTCTGGTGTAAAACTAAAAGCTGTAAGCTTAAATATAACTGTTTAGAAAACACGAACACACAGATTATCCAATTTAAGGCTAGAGGCTGTAATGAGTTTTTAACATAGGCCTAATGCTGTACGTCTCAACATTAAACCGTTTGCGCTACAGGGTCATAACTAGACTTGCACAACACTTGCATTTTTTAGGCAATTTACAGTTGAAGTATTCAATATTCTAGTGCAATTTGCATGTACAGTAAAAAAAAATAAAATGTTGAGTGGACGATTCAGGCTGAATAAGAGATTTTGGTTCAGGTTTGTGGGCTGAAATCTTTTCTAGTTCTTGTTGACTGCGGTAAAGTCTGCGTTACCCTCTGCTGAGCTCGCCGAATCATTACCGGCACAAATACACCGTGCTGATGTGATAGTGTATGATCTGCCTCCAGCACAGATATGTGTGCGTGTGCACATGCAGCTGAATCAGCAGGCTCGTGCTTGTCAAATACAGCACAGAAACACGCCTGTCTTGAATGTCGGATCGTGTGAAGTATGTGAACCGCATGCTGCTGTTTGCCAACAGTGGGCCAAAGCACAAAACAGCCCAAACCTCTCGCCCAGATACACTATCACACGCCAAAGCCACTCAATTCACACTTCCAAGCCTAAAGCAAGCACACTAACCCAGTTTTAAAAATAAAATGGAATTAAAACTTTGTAATGACTTCATAATTCAGTATTAGAGATGATGAAAAGAAATTTTTGCTCATTTTTAATGGTAAACTCAAGTCATTTGTTGATAACTGTGTTCTTTGCTGAATCTCAAAGGAATGAGATTTCTCTCCAAAATCAAAGCAAAAGTTACATTTTGCCTAAGGACGGACCGTTGCATAATTTTCATGACAAATGTCTCGTTCTCATTTAATTTAGTATTTCAAATATCACCACAATGCATACTTGCAACTGTTTGTCACAAATTTTAATATTAATATTAATTCTATTTTACGGATTCTGTTCTTCTGTTATTTATTTATTTGCATTTTTATGTATTTATTTCAACAAATAACTAAATCACTAAATTTACAGTTTTAAGTATGTAGACCACAATTTTAATAATAGTTTTGTTATACCAAATTCTAGCTCAACTTGGCAGCATTGCTTAGCATCAAAATTAACCTTACTTCTCTTGTTCTGGTCAATCTGAACAAAACTAACAGATTCAATAAAGTCCCAATCTGTGAAATCTGCCACAATATGATAGTAAAGTTGGTCACGACATCCATATTATCTTGTCTTTAAAATGACCATAATAAAGCTTGTGTAGTGTCTCTATAAAGTTTCTGTTGGCTCACTAGCTAATACTTAGCTTGTAAAGCGCAGAAGACTTGGCACAGTGACTCTGGCTCAACAACATTTATAAAGTGTCAAGTGAGTGTGTCTGTAAGTACCATATTATCTCATAAATTATCTCTCACACTCTACCCCAATATAAAAGTCCACTTGATCGATTTTGTACTTTTGACTGCTGTAGCGCCCCTATCAGACCAGTTAGGGCAAGTCTTGGTGACGTTATGGTGTGAGTACTATCATTCAGTCCAAGATTCTCTATGACGTGGAGATTGCTGATCCTTGGCCGTTCTAACAATTGCAATAGGTTTTCAGCACTACATGTTTAAACCCCTAGAATGTATTTGGCCATCTTTATTAAGGTTCAGTAAAAAGGTTTATGTAAGACAAATTTACTTCAGAAGTATGTTTTTTTTCTTCTTCTTCTTCTTTTAAGCATAAATCTCATAAAAAATTATCAATCAATCAATCAGTCAATCAATGGGAAGGAAAAAAACAGTTCAGTATAGCAAGTCTTGTTATATTACACAGTTTTGTTTCTTATGTATAAGCA